>JASSUY010036086.1:0-39057 GCA_032466535.1 Forpus xanthops
GCGGCCCGGGGGAGGGCCCACCGCCGGACCGAGGGCCGGGGGCCCCTGCCCGGCCCCCCGCCTTGTGCCGTGCCCGGCAGCTGTTGCCCCTGGGTGTACAGCCCCTCTGCATCACAGAGCGTGCGGGATTTTGGGTGCTTCCACCTTCCAGGGCAGCTCTGAACCTCTGCACGCTCCCCAGCGACACTGTGGGGATGGAAGCTCCTTGGAGCTGAAGCGGGCTGGGTATCCCCACGGCGGAGGGGTGGAGGGCAGGCAGGCTACCCCCGGCTTGCGGCTTGGTGGGCAGCCAGGGTATTCCCACAGCTCACAGCTTGTGGGGCAGTGCTATCCCCAAGGTAGCAGGTTGGAGGCAGGGGTATTCCCAGTATGCCGATTGGAGAGCAGGCTGGGGTACCCCCATGGCGAGCGGGACACGGCACAGATGTGTGGGAGACCGGACTGCTTAGGGGGATGCTCATAACCTGACCCGCTCTCCCCCCGCCCCGGCAGGATCTCTCCGTGCTTGCCCGGAGCACGTCAGCTGCTTTGGTTCAGACAGAGCCTTGTAGGGTAAGGAAGCCGGTTTCTTCCCAGTGACAGCAGCGGCAGTGCTGGCAGCCAGCCTGCAGCGCTGCCGGCCCTCCCGCCGCCGGCCCTCCCGCCACCGGTCGCCCTCCCGGTACCGGCACTCACCTGGCCGCACGCTGAGGATGGCACTGCAGCAGGTCGCTCCCACCTCGTTGGACGCGGTGACGGTGTAGAGGCCAGCGTCGGCTACCCGGGCGCTTCGGACGAGCAGGGTATGGCGCTCGCCCTCCGCCTTGATGGGCCGCGTCGTGGTGCTCCGCAGCGGGACCCCGTCCTTCCTCCAGGACACTGCCGGCAGAGGAGAGGGTCACTGGCGCACACGAGGGAGCCCCTTTGCCTTGGGGTCAGTCCCGGGTTCCCACGGCCCCTGACTGAGAGCGGGGCTGGCCCCCGGTCTGATTCCTGGCGTCCTCCTGCCCTCCAGTGGAGGCTGTAGGAGGGAAGCAAAGCCGCTCCGATTCTGCCGAGCTCTGTCGGCGGGTACCGGTTCTTGCTCCCAGCCTACATCTGGCTACGCCGTGCCCGAAGCCCATTAGCCCTGAGCCCTCCGGGAAACCACCTGAGCTGGTCCAACAGCAGCTCAGTGTCACCCATCCTGCCCACACAGCGCTCTGCAGCCCTTCTGCTGCTCTCCCAACGGCCCAGCACAGCACAGGAGAACCACAGGCACCCTGCCGGCACTCTGCCCTGGCAGGCAGCGCCCAAGCACTTCACTCCTGCGTAGGGAGAGACAGGGCGAAAACGGTGCTCCCGGCTGAGCACATCACAGCCCTGTAACACCCAGCTCGGGAGTGCGTCTCACCTCGCACAGCTCAGGTGGCCCAAAGGGATGGCTCAGAGGGTGGGATGCGGACATGCACAGAGCCCCTTCGCCACACACACCTCCGACACTCCCACCGCTGCAGACACTCACCTTCTGGCTGGGGGTTGGCAGTAACAATGCACTTGAGTAGCACCTCTGCCCCCACAGTCACCGCCATGTCCTGGATGGGGATCTCAAAGATGGGGGCTTCCAGGGGGTCTTCACCAGCAGAAACGTAGGAGTCGTCGGAGGACTCTGGACAGGGAGAAGCAGGTCCCATGGGTGTCAGAGGGATGGAGTGGTCCTGTGCTACCACCGGTGGCATGCAGGCAGAGCAGGGGCCTCACAGCCCTCTGCCCACTGCTTCCACCATGTGCCCCACACCCTCACTGGGACATTGGCAAGTCCCTGGCCATGCAGTGGAGGAAAGCGCCACATCAGGAGCCACTATGGCACAATACCTGCAGCAGGACACAGTAGGGGTCCACAGTGCAGGCATAGCACAGCCTGCTTTCATGCCCACACAGCACGAGGGATTAGGTGACAGTAGGGTGTGGAAGGAAGAGGGTTGTACAGCCCACCACAGCCCCCACTCCAAACTCCCCCTAACTCTCCTCAGGGTGCTGGCTGTTCTGTCCTGCTACATCAGCACCAGCCTCCCTGCTCCCTCCCCTTCCATGGCCCCAGCACATGGGCAAAGGTCTTGGGACTGTGTCAGGAGCCTCATGCACATGGGCCTGGCACTGCTCCAGCCAGAGCATAGCCTGGAATGAGCACCCAGCCCGGGTGCAGCCTGGTCTCACCCCTGTGTGCTGGGATGAGCAGAGCTCCTTTCCCTCAGCCAAGCCACCGCAGCATCCCCTGGGAACGCTTAGGCTGCACACCTGCCTGAAGTACCAAGCACAGTCCAGCCAGCACAAGCTACAATGGGTGCCCTGTGCCCTGGAGTGGCTGGATGAGCCTAGGGCTGGGTGCCAAAGGTCAGCACCCTGCATGCTTCCTATGCCAGACAATAGGGACAGACACACCAGCAAGCATCATGACCTCGAAGCCCAGCAAACCGGTACTCAGGGTGGTCTGTCTTATGGCGCTGTTTGATGCCGACATCCCCAACCTCCAAAGCCATGCCCCCCTGCCCCACTGCTATGCTCTCTGGCACAGCCTGGGCTCCCCACGCCCCACGGGCAGGCTGGGGGCCCACCACCCTGCTCAGGGCCTGTCCAGGCCAGCTCTGTGCCCAAAGGAGGGCTTAAAGCCATGCCCCTACCTAGTTCCGGGGAGGTGGGCCTGGCTCGGCGCCCCTTTCCCTTGCTCCGTGTGCTCCTGCCTTCTTGAGCCATCCGGCCACTCTCTTTCTTCTCTGACACTTTCGTCTGCCTTCTCTCCACCTCCCTGCCCGTGCCATGTTGCCCTGCCCAGCTCCTCTCCAGACGAGCCTCCTGTTCCATTCCCGGCTTCGCCCAGGGCAGGAACCGCACCTCCATGGGTGCCTCCGGCCGCCGGTACAGTCCGTGGGGCACAGCCAGCCGGGCGGCCAGGGCTTCACTCACTGCCCCAGGGGCACGGGCTCCACCTGCAGGGCTCCCGTCTGGGCACGGGCTGCCTTCAGTGGGACCCGCCTGTGACAGCGGCGCCCGTCCCCGCGGGGTTGCTTGTGCTAACAGCCACTGCTCCTTCTTCTTCACTTCCCCAGTGCCTTCTTGCTGCAGACCCTTCCTGGTGCCAGCATCCTCCACCTCAGCAGGCTGACCGGCCGCTGCGCCGCCCCGTGCTGGGCCTTTCCTCCCACGCTGCCCTCCCGGCTCTGGCTCCCCATCAGGTCCCACCAGCGCCACGCTGGAAAGTGCCAAGTGTTGGATGACGTGTGTGCTCTCCGATGGCGAGGTCTTTGCTGGCAGTGCTTTGCGCCCACCGGCGCCCTGTGAGGAGGGGGTGCGGGGTGCACGGGGGGCAGCCGGCTCACTGGCCGCCGGGGGTGAGGGTGCCGGGGGCAGCCCGGCTTTGACCAGCTCCTGGGAGCGCCGCAGCTGCTGCTTGGAGACCGTCCGCTTGATGCGGGTCAGCTCCTCCGCAAACTTGTGCTCAATGGAGTAGACGCGGCTGGCAAACTTGCCGCGCTCGTCAAAGGATGCGGCTTTCTGCCGGAAGGCCAAACGCCGGCATGCCGCCGTGCTGCCCGGCTCCCAGCGGCCGCCTTCCCGCACGTCCTCCCGCGAGCCGCCCAGCGTGCTGGGACGGCGCGAGCTGGTGCCCGGCTGGTCGAAGGAACGTGTCTTGCGCAAGGGCATGGGGCAGGGGCTGTCCGACTGCTCCAGGCTCCTCTGCCGCTCCTCAAAGTACTGCAGCCTCTCAAAGATCTTGGAGCCGGCGCGCACCAGCTTGGGGGATGCACGGATGGAGATGCGTCCAGAGGTGTCGCTCATGGGTGTCTGGGGACGGGAATCTTGCGTGCTGCCCTGCGAGTACCCCGAGGACTTGGGCTTCTTGATCTTTTCTTCGTACTCCTCAGGGACAGTGTCCTGGTACTCAGCCGGCACCAAGGACTTCTTGCGGGGGGTGACGGGTGTGGAGGAAAGGACGCCAGGGCCGCGGGCAGCAGGCTGGGACGTGGCACCGGCAGATGATGGCAGGCACAGACCACCGCGGGGTGATGGCGAGCGGATGATGGGTGGCTTGGTGGTCAGTGGCAGGGCAGCAGGGGACCTTGGGGCCTCGGCACCAGGCTTCGGAGAGACGGAGCCGCTGTGGGGGTCATCTCTTCGGTAGCCACCCTGGGGGATGCTGCTGCAAGGGGAGACACAGAGGAGCGCTGTTCAGAGCCCATCCTCTCCACCTGATTGCAGCCCAGACCCCAGCCAGCAGCATGGTGCCCAGTGGGGCATGGCAAGGCAGCCCCAGGACCAGGAAGACTCAAGTGGCCCTAGCGAGGACATCTGGCCGCCCTGAGATCACCAGTTGGCTGAGATGGGTGAGAGTCCTGGGCTGCTGTGACACCCCCTTACCTAGGGGTGCCCATGCAGGGGATAGGAGGGTGATGCTGGGATACACAGCAAGTCCTCTCCCCAGGGCTGCCACACAGACAGGACCCAGGACTGGGGGGTGCCCCAGTTTGCAGGGGTGTCCTGGAGTGCTGAGACAATGTGGCACAGGCCAGCTCTTCTGCAAGGTGGAGGGGGTCCCTGAGGCTAGAAGCCCTCTCTGTGCACATGCTGCTGCAGCTGTATCCCCCCCACCCCGTGCCCCCACGTAGGCTTGGTGATCACAGTGCAGAAATCATAAAGTGGAGATGAGGTTCTGGTGGAACAAGCAGCCTCAAACAAAAAGAAAGGCACAGGATAGAGGTAGAAGGAGTAGGCCTGCAGGAATGGGGACTGAAGGTGGCAGGGAGGGACAAGGGCTCTGAGCACATCAGCGGGTCATGGGGAAGCAGCAAGTCACTGGCCCCTGCTGCCCCCTGTGCGGAGGGGACTGTGGGTGGCAGTCACCAATGGGTATCCCAGACTGCCACGCATCCCTAGGTCCCCTCGCCCTGCACTGCACAGAGTGCCCAGGCATGGGTGGGATTTGGGGACACCAACTGCACAGCCTGTGGGTGGGATGCTGCAGCTCACACAGCAGCACAGGGGTTATCCCCAGCCCCAGTCTGGGACACAGCAGAAAGGGACTCTACTCCACGCCATCTGCCCCCCATGCAATCCCCATGTTGTTACCCTCCCTCCATGGCTGGTCCCACCTCCTCACCAGTAACAGGCTGCCTACTGCTCAGAGCCCCCATTCCTCATTCAGGCACGGTGGAGGCAAAGAAAGCCCAGGCAGAGGGAAGGAGATGGATGCGGAGGCTGGAAGGAGATGGCCCCAGCATGATGTCCCCTCCGCACGCTTCCCCGGGCTACTTACACGTGAAGCGAGAGCGCCCGTCCTCGGTACAGGCTGAAGGCGCTGCCGTAGGGGTCGCTGGCCACCGAAAGGCTATCCTCCGACCCCCAGCTCGTGCCCACCAGATTAGCCCGTGATGCCCTCACCAGCGGCTCCACACCCAGGTGCCGGACCTCGGCGCTGCATGGGGCCGGCGCGTTTGCTTGCCTTGGGGTTCCCTGTGGCTGCGGCCAGGCAGCGGGGCGGAGGTAGGGTCCCCGTGCGGAGAGGCTGGCATCCGTCTCCTTCTCAACCACCGTCTGCTGGCTGCCCGACCAGCTGGAGCGCTCCTCTGCCTGCGACAGGGCCAGCACAGAGGTTGGAGTTGTGTTCATGGAGGCATCCACAAGGGTGTCAGACCCACCTGAAAGGAGAGAGCTGAGCTAACACTGGGTGCCCATGGGGATTAGCCCAGCACCCTGCTCAGGGAGGACTGAGCCACCACAGAGTGTCCTCGGGTGCCCCAGGCCTTCTCCCCTTTGCATGGATTGGTCACAGCTCCCGCCATCCCTGAAGACCCACAGAGCTGGGACAGCAGAGCTCTGGTCAGGGGCCATGCACCTCAGCTGGTGCCAGGGCTCGGTGGCAGGTGGGTGTCCCCTGCTCACCTGTGGGGGTGCTGAAGGCAGTCTCATCCTGAAGCTCACTGCGCTGCGTCACCTGGGGGTCACTGGGCTCATCCTCACCTGTCTCCGAGTCTGGGGGGAACAGGGGGGAAGGGGCATGAGGGGGTGAGGGGACACAGGGACAGAAGGCCAGGCTGGCACTGCGCCTTGCAGACCCACCGGCTCCAGCAGCATCAGAGCGGTGCCCAGGCAACTCCCAGAGGAGGTAGTGCTGGGGCAGCCGGCACAACTGTGACCTGCAGGGATGAGCTGCCAGCAGGGAAAGGCAGGACCCAGAGTGGGAAAGTCCAGCAGGGCAAGGGCAGGCAAAGTGGGCAGGAGCAGCGTTAGGTGATGGGAGGAAGGGAGATGATGCTGGCTGTGGGACTGTCATTTGTGGAAGCAGTGTGGAGATGGGGAGACAGAGCATGGGGACGATGGCAGTGACGGGGCAGGGTGGCAGGCTGGGGCACGGGGCCCACTCTCTGGATGGGGCTGGCATCGGGCAGGGGTCTTCCTACCGTAGCTTTGTTTCCTGCAGGAGCGGAAAACTTCGCTTCCATAGGGGCAGCAAGAGAGAGAGAGACATCAACACCAGGTTATCGGCCCGGCCTGCGGAGACGCGAGGGCAGCAGGGAGGGACCCTGTCCCCAACATCTCTCCATGCTTCCATGGGGCAGGGACCTACCAGGGCAGCTTCCGGGTGGACCATGCTGGATCAGGAAGCATAGCACCTTGTGCTGAGCTTCTGGTCCAGGATGGGGCCAGGACTGGGCATTAGCACCCTATGCCTTGGCTGGCCCCATGGCAGGTGCCAGGTGCCCAGAGTGTGTGGAAACAGATCTGGCACCCCCAACTTCCCCACCACGTCTGCATTCTGTGCCCATGTTCACTGCACACCACCCCAGTGCTGCACACTGACCCTCCCTCACACACACCATCCCACCTGTGCTGTGTATGGCACCTTCTCCTACTCATGCCATGGCCACATTCTGGCAGGCAGGACAGCCACCTCGTGTCCCCAAAGCTGCACCCTGAGCTGGACTGTAGCCACTGCAGCACGCACACATCCCCGTGCTCCGCAGAGCACCGCAGCCTGGGGCTGGACCACCCAGCCTATGCCCCACCTGGGTGCTCCTGGGAGTGCTGGGGCACGCAGACATGTGCCCTCTGGCACTTAAACATGCATCCTCTACCCCACTGGAGGCAAGAGTTGCATGATACGGCGCTGTCCCACAGCATGGCCCTGGCTAATAAAGCAGGGATGCTCAGGGCAAGGCATCAGTGAGATCTTCCCTACAGGCAGGATACAGCGACCCTAACGTCTTGTCCAGGAATATCAATGCTGTGCAGGCAGGGAGACCAGACTTCCACCCCTGCCACTGCTGGAGCTCTTGCAAAGTGCTGCAACAGACCCTGTAGTGAGAGACATGTTCCCTGCCCCATCATCACTCCCCCTCCACTGCACTGCTATTGCGGGTGAGGGAGCACGCTGGTGCCCCCCACTCCTCTGCAGCCCAGCACACTGCTGGCTGTACTGTGCACTGCCACACACAGCATCAGCCCCAGCCGAGCTACGACAGCATCAGCCCCTGAGCAACCAGAGCTGCAGGACCACGAGCAGCCCAGCCTCATGGGGCACACCTGGAACCCCCCGCTGACCAAGACCCGATTTTGGGGCTGGCAAAATGCAGCCCAGCCCTGCCCAGCCTCTGCTTGCTGCTCCCCTGCAGCATGGCAGAGGGGCTGGACCCCGTCCCGGGTGGCAGGGAGTAACTCAACGCACCATGCGTGAAGCGCCCGAAGCGCCGCGAGTGGCCGGTCTTCTGCAAAGGAAAAGAGAAGAAAGGGTTACCCAGGGCACAACACCAGGCACTGCTCACACACGGACACCCCCCGCCCCATTGCCGCACATGCACCGCTTACACCCACAGTCGCTCACACACAGGCAGAGCATATGTGGTACCGCTCACACGCACACACACATCCCCCGGCTGCACACCCACAGGTACCCAGAGGCGCACACCCCCATGCATGCAGACATGGATGGGTGTAGGTGGACACGTGCACACGCACACACACACACTCCCCTTGGTAACGGTGCTGTGCACCCTGGCCCTGCACCACTGCCTGTGTCGAGGGGGTGACGCTGTGCACTCCAGCCCTGTGCTGGCAGCCAGTGCCCAGGAAGCAGCAGCCCTGGGCAGCTCAGTTACCCCCGCACCGTCTGCAGCAAGGTCTTTGCTTGGGTGGGTGCCCAAATGCTCTGCAGCCCCTTCGAAGTCACTTCCCGCGCCAGCATGGGGACAGGGCCAGCAAAGTGTCTTCCAGGCACTGGCCCAGACACTGCCTTGGGCACTGGCCCAGCATGGGGACAGCATCCCCATCCCTGGCAGAGGCCGTGCCAGCTGCAAGAGAGGATGCCTGGCACAAGTGCATGGTCCTGGCCTGCCTGTGTGGGGCTGGCAGCATGGGGCCACGCTTGCCCATGCCGTCTGGGCAGGCAGGACCTGAGCAGAGCCCAGGGCAGAGGCGCACGGAGCTCCCTTCCAGCTTGGCTGCCCTCTGCGGTGCAGCCTGGGGCCCAGCACCCACTTGCCAAGGGAGGGACTGGATGAAGGCAACCCGGCTGCCAGGCCCGGTGTGCACCGATGAAAGCAGAGGGATGGTGTGATCTCCAAGGCAGGCAGGAGCGAGGATGCAGCGTGCAGACAGGCAGGGTTGTGCTGCCAGGACTGAGCATCCTTCCCAGACAGTCTGGGTGACAGGGTTTCCCCAGGACACTGACACCCCATGCCCTGTCTGGGCGCATGGAGTGTCATGGACCATGCCTGAAGCCCGGGCCTGGACACTCGGTTTCCTTGAAGCCCTTTGCTCTTCCACCCCTCCTGCCTCCCCACAGCAACCAAGTAGGGTCACAGAGAGACAGCACCAAGAAACAACCTGCCAAGCATGGCCAGCACTCAGTTGCCCTTGAAGGGCAGCAGGCTCGTTTTGCATGTCCAAAAGCTCCTGCCACTGCAGTGGCAGCCCCTGATCACGGGCAGCACTTGGGAGCTCCCACCAGTTCCCTGCCTGCATGCAGCGCTGGCCAGAGGGCAGTGGCTTCACGAGACACATTTGTATTCAGGCTGAGCCAGGCTTCATCTCCCCTCCTCGGCTGACTGTGCTGGTTCTGGCTCGCAGCCCATCTTCCAGGCCAGGGAAAGCTAGATGAGTGATTAACTGCACCATCGGCGGATAATTCCCCCATTAAAAAATGAAAATGCAATTGAATGCCATTATCGGGTGCTCTCGTGGCTTCCCCGGGGACTGGCACCGTCAGCTCTCCATCCAATATGGTGACTGCAGCCACTGGGCCTGGGCTGGGCTCCACTGCCCAGAGCTGTGGGGTGGCTGAGCCCCAAACCCTGCACTATGTAACATGTTCCTGTGAGACCAGGGAACTCCAGAGCCTGCACCAGCCTCGGGCACAGCACCCACCCACGGCCTGTCAGGGATCAAGTGCTGGGTGATGCAGGCTCACCCCTGAGCCAGGAGGTCAAAATGGGGCAGAAGCAGCTCAGGGCTGGGGTCTGGGCAAAGGGGCAAGAAAGAGAATGGGGGTGTGAGTCCCTATCTGGGATTTCATCTGCACCTTGGGAAAAGGGATGAGGGAGCCCCAGGAACCCATTCTGTGCCCACGCAGCCTGGGGTGGGGAGAAACGATGGGATGGGGAGACCAACACCCAGCTTCACTTCTGCCCACAGGGCAGCCAGGTGGGACCTGCTGCTGCCTCTTTCCTCTATGCCACACACAGAGTCATCCTGCCCTGGCTGGGGTTCCTGACCTGGCCCCGGCATGGGGCATTCTTCACCATGGCCATGGAGCCAGGGGGAGGAGGGGCTCCTGGGATCATGGGGCAGCCTGCCACTGCCTGGCACGTGAAGCCCAGCGCTGGTGCCATTGGTATAAGGTGAGCAGACAAGGAGCAGGGACAGAGCGATGTGGAGGGGAAGAGGAAAGGGTGGGTCGCCTGGTGCAGGGGAACAGCCACTGCGGGTGCCCTGATACCCCTGTGCAGAGCCAGCAATGCAGGACCCTTCCCCACCGAGCAGACTTGCTGCCCCCAAAGGCAGATGGGGCAGCCAGGCAGTGCAATCCACCCTGCCCCAGAGGGACCCGCCAGCATCCCTGTGGACCTGTGCCCCCTGGCACATCCCGAACCGTGGGAAGGGGCTGCAGGTGACAGCCCCTCCCGTGCCCCTCCTGGGCCACCAGGCAGGGTGACAGTGGGGATGCTATGTGCCCATGCTGTGGGGAGCAGTGGGGTAAGCTTGTGGGCCCTGGGGGTGTTTCCTGGAAGGATGCCTCCCATCCTCCCCCCCCCCGCCGAGGCCAAGTGACGTCCTTGTGCCTTGCTCGGCAGGGAGCATGCAGCGGGGCCGCGGAGGAGCCTCGCCTGTGCCAGGCATACTCCTGACGCGGAGGGGATGACGCATGCAAAGCCTCGTCTCCAGATCCGTGACCACCGGCAGCCGGGATCCATGGCTGGAGGGAGCCATGAAAAGGCCTCCATTTGCTGCCCTGGCTCCGGAGAGCAGAGAGGGGAGTGGGTGGCGGGGGGGGGAGCCCCCGACGGGGGTCCCAGCCCGGTGCTGGCTCAGGCAGTGCTGAGCACCTGCCCTCTGCCCCTCCTCTCCGGGCTGGCGAGGACAGGCAGGCAGCTCTGCAAGCGGGGATGATGCCGGTGATGGACAAAGCCCTGGGGAGCCTCGGGCGGCAGCGGCAGGGCCGGAGGGACACCCCCATCCCCATCCCCATCCCGATGCCCTCCTGCTCCCAGCACTACCCCTTCCTCCCAGCACCCAACGGCGCGGCAGCCCAGAGCTCTTACCTGGAAACGCTTCTTCACCCAGATCTTCTTCATGCCTCTGCAGAGCCCCGGTGGCCCGGTCACACCGGCTCAGGCCCAGCAGGAAGCCAGCCCGCTCCCGGCGGGGTCCCCGCTGTCAGCACGTCGCGGGGGCAAGCGATGCTCGGAGCATCCTCCGCCGCCAGCAGCCAGGGACGGCGGAGGGAGAGGAAGGGGCTCGCCAGGTTGGGCTCTCGGGAGGGCTGGAGCTGTGAGCACGAAGCATCACTGGAGTGCTCCTCCCTCCATCCTTCCCCCGCCTGCCTCCGCCTCCGCCTCCCCGCCAGCCCTGTCAGGCAGTGACAGCGGCGGGGGACGGGCAGGGCACCGGTACCGGGGGACGAGGGCAGCCGCCGTGTGGGGACACGGCTGGGGCGGGCACATGTCCTGGCTTCGGGTACACGGCACCCAGGGATCCGAGCCCCCTGCCCAGCAATGCGGCTGCAACACTGTACCCTGGCATCGGTCGGTCCTGCCACACCACCCAGAGTGGGGGCTGCTCTTCTCTGCTGTACTCAGCACCACAGGGCACAGCCACTGCGGCGGGCCCCACATGCATGCAGTGGGGACAAGACTAACACAACGCCAGCACTGCACACAGCAGCTTTCCACACGCTGTCCCCAGAGTGCCCCCAAACCGGGCAGGTCTACTGGCACAGCTGCCATAACCCCGCACATAGCCTCAGTGTGCTATGGCAGTGTCCAGCCATGATCCAGGCTCACCAGCACTCTTCCAGCCTCCGCTCAGAGCCCCACATCCTTCAGCCACTGGCGACACAGAAAGGTCCCTTTGCCAAGACATAGGTGTGGGTCCCAGCACTACTGGCCCATGGGCACACGAATGGGAGCTAATATGGGCACAGCCCTTCACACAATGCCTCTGGCCCAGCACTGCTCATGCCATGGCATGACCCCTTTGCAAACTACACAGCCTCCAGCCATAGGAACCCAGCGCCCTAGGGCAGACCTTGCACTGGACCCACATGGGATGGCAGGGTCGGACTTCTCATCACTGCTTTTGTCTGGTGGGGATGCAAACTTGGCCTGAGAAGGGTAGGCCACTGTCCCTGTCTGTGTTGCATGACACATATGAGACCTCCCTCCATGATGGGGTGATGATCCATAGCATAGCTTGCAGCAGGACTGAGTGCCCAAGACTGAACTTCGATGGGGCTCCCAGGGTGTGGGTTCCCGGCAATGCTGGTCAGGACCATTAAGACCTCTTAGTGTTCCTGGGACACTGCAGAACCCCAGCATATGTTTCCCATCCAAGCACCCCCAGTCCCACCAGCCTGTCCCTGTTGTCTGGGTGATGCTGTAAATAAGCTGGAGGGGCAGTCCCCACAGCCTCATCGAGGCCTTTCCTGCCTGCCATGCCCCCCCATAGCTCTTGGTATCCCACAGCTCTCAGTGCCCTGCATCACGAACTCACCAAGACACGAAGCCCCACAGCATACATCAGGCCCCTTCCCAGGCTCCTGGAGAGCCCAGGTCCCAGCCCCAGCTGGTCCCACTGCCCCTTCCCACTGCAGAGCATCCATAGGGATGCAGCTGGAGACTTTCCCACCCAATGCTTGTCCCCATGCTGTTCACCTATCCCCTGGGGAGCCAGGCACCCCATGCTGGGCTGCACACATCATGCTCCCCACGATGCTTGGCAGCTCCAGCAGCTTTTCTCCACTTCTCCTCCCAGCCCATGACTCCCAACATGAGGCTTTTTGTGGCTCCATAATAACTTGCAAATTACCCAGTACAAAAGGAGCTGTTTATACAACATTTCTGACAGTCCTACAATCCGAGTGAGGCTGCGGGGTTTCCGTGGAGACCCCATACGTCAGGCGAGTCACACAAATGCCAGAGCTGGCGCTGAAGGAATCTCCTGTCAGAGCCAGAGGCTCCCCCGCCCGGAGTGAGGACAGAGGTGGGCTGTGGGGCTCATGTTTGCCAGGGTCCCTGCACCCATCACCTTCCTGCCAGTTGCTGTCACCCAGGCTGTGCATGAGTGTGATCCCGCCACAGATCTGGGCACCACTCAAATGGAATAAAAGCCTGGTCAGTGATGCAGGGAAGGAGCCCGATGCTTGGGATCCACACACTGCTGCTGGGGCAAGGATGCTGCCACCACAGCACCTGCAGGGACAGCCCCAAGGCTGTCCCACATGCATCCTGTCAAAACACAGGCATCTGAGTATCCTCCATCTGCCACATCTGCTGCCCCAACAGCCACAGCTCCTGCTAGCCGGGCACACAGCCCTTCCCGGCGACTGCAGCTCTGCTACTTGGCCATCCTCAGCAGAAGTCCAGGGGTGGCCCTGGGCTGCCCCAGAGATGCTGCACCCCTGGGAGAAGCTGGGTCACCTCCAAGGGGCTGTGCCTTCTGTGGGACCCAAAAGTACTATCCAGAGGCAGCAGCACCTGCAAATCCCCTGCAAGGGCAAAGCCTGAGTCCCAGCAAAAGGTGTCGATGGGAGGTGAAAGCAGCCTGGTCACCAGGGCAGTCCCTCTGCCCTGCCCGAGGCTGGGGGCAGCCCTGGCACTGCCCTGCTCCTCTGCAGGATGGGGACACAGGGCAGGTGACAGGGGCCAGCACAGTGGAGGCATGGACCAGGGGCAGAGCTGGAGCAAGCAGCCCCATTGTCAGCCAGATCCAGCTTCTCCTGCCGGACTCACACCAGCCCCAAGCAGAGCATATAGCACACTCTTGCTGAAAACACAGCATTAATTCCACTGCTCAGAGGACCACGGCTCCCCACACCTTGCTGGGCCCCCCAGCAGCTCTGCCTGCATCCTGCCCCTGCACCACTGCATCAGCCCCCTTGTCTCTGTGCTTGAATAATTGATGGCAGCGGGTGCATGCAGTCATCTCTGGTAGGAGGAGGTCTGGGCATGAATCTTTCATGTGTCTGTGCCTCCTGGAACTGCTGGAGGTGGGGATGTGCTGGGAGCCTGGGGAGATGAGGACAATCCCCAGGCCTGTCCCCAGGGAGAAATAACCGCAGCGGATGGCCCTCCTCATGGGGCAGAGCAGCACTGCAGCAGCCTTCTGGCCATGGGGAAGAGCGATGCTCTGCTGTGACCCCACTCCCGAGGGCTGGGGACACCTCAGGTGCCCTCCTCAGCATCACCTTCCCTTGCTGCCACTAAAAAGATGCCTGAGCGCACGGTGCCTGCTGCAGGCAGAGGACACAGGACAGCAGTGTGACCTTGGCTCCAAGTGCCTGGGCACAGAGCGGGATGGCAGGAGGTATTCTGTCCCTGCTCTGCCAGCCCTGCTCCCGGCATCCCCGCTGTCTCAGGCTGAAGGGCTGCATGCAGAGGGCAGGCAGTTTAGAACCCACTAGCCCATTCCCAGTGCCACTGTGCCAGCACAAGCCAGCAACCCACAGAGGGGCACAGTGAGAGCCAGGAGGAGGAAGAGGCCGTCACCCATCTCACAGCCCCGAGCGGTGGTGCTATATTTACCCGACCATAGGCCCAGGTCTCGGCCCCTCGCCTGTAACACAAGCCCTGCAGCCAGCCAGAATCTGAGGGGACGGCACATTCCTCAGCAAAAATAACCCCGCGGCAGCAGGCAAGAGGGCAGGGGTGGAGGTGACTGACTGGACAGCTGCACCCGCTGCTCCGCTTGTGGGGAGCAGCCCTCCTGGTCCTCAGCACCCCACGATGGGGACCCAGCACACACTGCCATTGTGCCAGCCCCTGCCCACAGGGACCTGTCCCTGCACCAGCCATGACCAGTGCCTGGGGTGGCACTGGCCAAGCAGCTCCACAGAGGCAGCCCCTGCATTATCATGATGCCTCCCCACCATGGGGCACAGCATCCTGGGCTGGAACCTTGCTGCATCCTGGGCTCCTCTGAGATGCGGCTGTGCCCTAGAGCTTCAGGGGCAGCAAGGGGAACTGAGGCAGCCCAAGAGAGTCCCACGGGAGGGAAGAGATGGCAAAAGGAGGCGTTAGGACCCATTCAGACCCTGAGGAGGGCTGGCAGGGGCTCTAGAGGGAAGGGGCAGTTGGCGATAACTGTGAGGAACTAAAATTAGGTACTGAGATAAATGGCAAGAGGTGCTTAGCCACCAGGGACACTGTCAGCACAGCCATCTCCACCAGGGTGCTATTGCCATTGCCATGCACCACTCACGGCAAAATCACGCCCTCAGTGTAACTGTGTCCTGGATGGGAAGGGTCCGTGCAAGGCCTCTACGCACAGGCAGCTCCTGCCCCTTCCCTGTCCCCAAATCCAGGTGGGTGCAGGCTGTTCCCTGGGCAGAGGAAAGGTTCCAAGGCAGTTTGATTGCTGAGTGCAGGTGGAGGCAAGCAGAGTAAGACCCTGTACTGGGAGCCCAAGACGGACACATCCAACCTTGAAACAAGAGGCAGCTCCTGCAGGGAGGATCAGGCAGCGCTGGCACGGTGAAGGAGGACTAGGCTCTAAAAAGAGATTAGCTCAGGTTCTTAAGAGGTGATTTAATCCAGTTTATGGGAGAAAATCAGGTGATGCAGCTGAGAGGTGATAAATGCTTTAGCGACCCTGGGGGCAGTGGAACTGCAGTGGAGACTGGGGTTGGCTGGAATGGTCCAGAGGGTGCCTGAATGGACCTGGGAAGACCCAGACCAGCCTGGTGCTGGTGTGAGAAGGGCCAATGCATCCCACCTGCAGCCATGGAGCTGGGGCATGAGGGAGAACCTGCACAAGGAGAGGGACAGTGTGGTGGGACATGGCACAGACAGTGTGCCCCTGGCAGCCCCTGCACCCAGCAGCCCCACGCATGCGCTCCCTGATCCCCACAGAGGCACTGACGCACTCAGGGCACCTGGGAGAGGAGCAGGAGAAAATCATTAGTGGGGTGGAGCGACAGATTCAGGGCAAGGGATTAGAGGAGCTAAATCGGGCTTGTGCAAGCAAGGGGGAATGCTGAGCTGGTACAGGAGGAGCTGCTGGGGCTGAGCACAGGGCTGGGCAGCAGTGAGGGTCCCCAGCCCACTAGCAGTGACCTGAGCCACCTTGGGGGGAGATGATGCCAGCCCTGCAATGAGCTGCAGCCTGGCTTGCACACTGAGGAGAGAAGGAGGGCTCTGTGCCCACCAGGAACTGCAACACAGTAGAGGCAAACTGAGCAAGGGCATCCCAATACCTTTAGGTATGGATCCTGAGCCCTAGATAAAGACACGGGGACCTTGCTCACCTCCCCCTTACTCTATAACTGCCTGATGACATGGCTCACAGGGCCCCCACGGAACAAGGATGGAGTGTCCCTGCCCAGCCCAGGGATGGCACAGCCACCAGTGGGACGTCCACAGTTCCCAGAGATCTGGGTCTTGGTAGGGAGTGTGAGGAGCCTTCAAGCAGCCACGGCCTTCATGCAGGAAGCCAGCGAGCCATGGTACACATCCTGGTGGGGTGTCAGGGCAGGAGGGTGTAGAGCAGTGGCACAGCTACTCCATTTCACACAATGACCCGTCTCACTGCTTGGCTGCCAGCATGGAGGAAACGGCCTTAGGGGATTAACATGCCAAGTGCCAGCATCCTGTAGTGGGGCCTGGTGTTACGGCTGGACCCTCCCCATGTCCCATCACCTCCACAGTAGCATCCCTCTCCAGCACTCAGCAGGACATGGTGCTCCCTGGGTACTGCTGTGGCACATCACAGAGACTGTTTTCCCCCAGGACAAGGGCAAAGCCACGCCACGGGCTGCTGTGCTCCTTGCCAGCCCCATGCCTTTGGAACCAGCATGGCTCCAGAGGCACCTCTGCCCCGGAGCTGGCGTTTTGTGTGGCTGTTTGCTCGATGGCAGTGCATCCACAGCCAAGCGCTCGCTGCCGGGAGGAGCGCCCAGGCAGGGTGACATTCACCCCGTGGTTAGGCAATCCTGGCTGCTCCATCGCTCCCTCAGCTGCTCCAGAAAGGTGGCAGTGAGGGCCGGTGGCTGGGAATTGGGAGCAGGGATAAGTGCGTCAGCACGACAGGAACGGGCACCTGGGGAAATCAGGTGGTGCCATGCAGAGGTGCAGCTGCACACTGGAGTGTGAGAACAGCATGTCTGCCCCTAATACTGCCCCCAGAACAGCCTGCTCCCGCCTCATGGGGCAGTGCCGGTCTCCCACTCTCTGCACACACAGCACTGTGTGTCCAGCGGCACAGTGTCACTGTCCCCAATGGTATGATGCAGTGACCCTGCCCAGATCCACTGCAGGGCAGGATCCATCATACACATTTCTGCTTCCCCTGCCCCTCCACCAGGTCCATGAGCAGAGCGTACACCTTCCTCCATCCTCCAAAGGATGGCTCCTCCAGCCTCCCTGCTCACACACAGCAACTCCTCTTCTTCCTCCATTGCTCCTGTTCAGCACTGCAAAGGCTCATTCTGCTTCCCCACAGCCACCCAGTCTCCTCCACAAGGTCCAGCATCTCCAGCATACATCCTGTGCTGCAATGGCCTGGGTGCAGCTCCTTCCACAGAGCCTCAGGCCTTAGCACCACCTCCCTTGCTCCCTGCCCTCACAACCCCCACGCAGTCAGCTCAGCATCTCAAAGGGGTGCCACCTGCCAGTCCCGTATGCTTCCTGACTCTCCGGTCTGTAAACCCCAAGAGAAGCAGCATCCATCCTGAAGCAGAGGGGACTGAGCCCCAAGTTTGCCTGGCCCCCACGTAGAACGGGACCCACCAGTTCAAGAGCCCACAGCAGTTCCACGCACGCCCTGTGTGCCAGAGGAACGTGAGGGATGCTGCGCCCAGCGGTGGGAGCAGAGGGGCTGCCATCAGCTTCCACCTCTGCCCATTAACCACCAGACTCCGCCTCCTGCAGAGTCAGGCTCCTCCCCAGGCCAGTGGCGGAGAATCCCAGTTCTCCCAGTACAGCCCCAGGGCCTGGTACAGCTGCGGTGGGATGCCACAGGCAGCTCTGCCAGCGGGCAGCTGGTGCATGGGGTAGCTTGTGCAGAGGCACCATGGGGTCCAAGGGACCATGTTGGTGGCTGCAGAGGTTTGCAGCACATGCACTCGAGGCACATCTCCCTCTCTCTCTCCTCCTGCCCTGAGCAGGCTTGGCATCACATGCTCCCAACACCTCCATGCCCAGCCTTGGCACCCTGCCTGGCATGGCAGCGGGTACTGCAGCCACATGCTCACTGCAGGCCAGAGAGACACTCTGGTGCTGCCAGCACTGGGCACACCAGCCCACAGCAGGGTCGGCACAGCAAAACCCAGCCCTGGCTGTCCATGGCCATGCACTGCAATGGGAGCTTACAAAGCACCGCTGCCACCTTCAGCGAACCCTAGCCCATGACTGTGCCAGCAAAGCCATGCCAGCAACCATGCCGCCCTTACCTTCCATGTCAATGATGGCGAGCACAGCGCTGGTCATGGCCTCTCCCCGCTCATTCTTGGCAATGCAGGTGTACACACCAGCATCCTCCTTCTTGCTGTCCCGGATCCAAAGGGTTCCATACTCCTCCTCACGTGGGGCCAAAATCTCCTCATTCCGGTACCAGCAGAGGCTGGGCCGGGGGTTGCCCACCACCACCACCCGCAGCCGGATGTCACAGCCGGTGCCAATCGCCGCGTTCTTCAGCTTCCTCACAAAACACGGTGCTGCCAGGCGAGCCTGGCCCTCCTCAGCTGCCCCCGCCTCTGCCGTGACCTTGGCGCGCTTCGGGGGGATGCCGGGGCTCGGCGGGGCTGCCCGGGGGTCCCCACTGGCCCTACTGGTGCTACCACGTCCCTGTGCTCGGTGCATGGTCTGCAGCTCCCCTGCCCTCACCCGCCACCCCTGCTGCCCCGAGCCAGCAGCGCCGTGCCCCTCTTCTTGCCCTGCCTGCAGCCCAGGGGTGCTGGGTCCGTGCCAGGGGTGCCTGGGCACAGGCAGCCCCCCGGTGCAGGTGCCGTCCGATTCACCGCCTCCCCCCCACCGGCTGCAGCCCCGAAGGTCGCAACGCTGTGGGCAAGCAAGGGGCTATTTTTAGGTGAGGGCTCAGGTTGCTCGTGGCTGAGCCGCCGCTCACCGAGCACCCGGTGCAGTGTGGCACCCACACCCCATGCTCCGCTGAGACCCCCAGCTCTCCCGGCCCCTCGGCACCTGCTCCTCCACCGGCCTGGGTGCGAGTCCCACGGGTGCCGGCTGCTCGCTGAGCTGTCCCAGCACTGCGGCCCTGGCGTCCCCCCTCCTCGCCCGTCCCGTCCTGCGCGGCCCTCGGCGAGCTGCGCTCCCTCTGCCCCCTCTTCCAAGTGGCAGCTGCCTCTGATATGTCACATTCCTTGGCCGGGCTCCCCCCTCTCCGCACCCGCCGTCCCGGCCTTGCAGCTCAGCTCCTCTTGCAAAGATAGAAAGGGGCCAGCGGCTTTCCATATTAGCAGTGAGGCTGAGCGGGACTCTGCCTTCCTCCCCCCCTTCTTCTTCTCCAGCAGTGTCACCGGATCAGGACAGAGAGACCCTGGTGGCATGTGGAGGGAAAGGACATCATCATACTTCCTTGCAACGAGATCCTGGGCAGGAGCCAGCACAGCAGGGCCCCTTTGCCCCATCCCCAGCAGGCAGCAGAGGAGTAGATCCCTGCATCCATCCTCACCCAAAAAACCACCCTGCTGGGAGGCTGCAAGCACAGTAAAACCCCATTTCTCTCACTGAGACCCTGCCTCACTGCCCTGGGCAGTGTAAGTCATGGCCTGCGTCCTCATTCAAGCCCTGCTTGGAGCAGGAACACTCCGCAGTTTGGATCTGGGGTGCCCCAAGGGAGCTCCCACATGCTGCGCTCCAGACAGTGAGTGACCAGGGACTGCCTGTGCCACGCGCTGCCTCACCACCCCCGGCCAGGCAGGGCTTCCCCAGCTCCTGGTGCGACAGCGCACATCTCGGCACCTGGCCCTGGCCGCCCTCGCCGGGGCTGTAAATCTGAGTGAGCAGGACACGAGCGATGCAGCACGCTGCTTCTCAACAACACACCAGCCTTGGCACAGCCCACTGCCGCTAGCATGAGGGTGCCAGCATCACTGGAGCATCACCCGTGAGCAGGAGATCGCAGGATCCCCGCAGCCTGGGGGGGCTGGGGCACACCGGGTCAGGATGCCTAGCTAGACCCACAGCCTGGGTGCAGAGGGGCTGAGCAAGCCCCAGCCAGGGTCTCCGGGGGCTGGAGGAGAGGCCCGTGAGAGGCCTGGGGGGCTTTTCCGTGCCTGCACTGCTCTGCGGGCAAAGGGCCGCTCCGTCCCCCGCCGTCCCCGCTGTGCCGCAGGGGCAGCGCTCTGGCCCGGCCCGCCCGGCCCGGCCTGGGGGGAGGTGGTGTTCCTCCCCAGGCAGTCCTGGGATCCGTCCTCAGTGTCACAGGGCCACCTGCTGGAGACAGCCCTTGCGAGACGGTACCCCCCGGCCCAGGCCGGCCCGCAGCCAAACCCGGGGCTCTCCAGACAGGCCTCTCCACCAGGGACCCCCAGTGCCATCCCCTGCGGCAGCAGCACCCGCCTTGTCCCTAAACCGCCCCACCCTGCCAAGCCCACCGCCCTCACAGGGGGGCAGACCCCCAGCACTTCCCTGGGCAGGGCAGCCCTGAATTTCTCCATCCGGTAGGATGCCGGACCCTGGGTTCCCCTGCTGCAAGCCCCCATAGCTGGGGTGAAGGAGGTGAAGTCACGACATTCCCCCCACCATGATGACAGCGAGGAGGGTTTGTGTGCTGGCGGGAGAGGGCATAGGGGTCAGGATGAAGCTGGAGGTTGAAGCTGGAGGCTCAGCCTGGGGTGAGGGGTAAGTGTGGGATGGTTGGGAGTGCTGGAAGGGGAGTAGATTTGGGATGGGGGGGGGCTCTGCTTGCAGACTGGGGGAAAGAGGGGTCTGAGAGGAGTCCCATGCAGGTGTGGGTTGGGGCAGGGCTGGCCGGTGTGGAGGCAGAAAGGAGGTGGCTGTAGGGCTGAGAGCCACAGGGCTGTGGTGTGAGGTCCTGGGTGTGGGGGGGAGAGGAGACAGTCACCCAGAGCCCCTCCAAACCTGCTCGGGGCTCAGCTGCTGCCACTGCCACCAGTCCCAGCAGGGCTCCCCCACCCAGCACATCTGGGAAACCCACCACCACAGGCAGCAAAATGCCCTGGGCACCTTCAGTGTGAGGATCACACACACTTTGAGGGGACCAACAGCTTAGGGAAGAGGCAGCTCAGGGGAATGCTGGCGCTGCTATCCATCCCAGCCCATCCCTGCCGGGATACACATCCCCCCAGTGCTGCCTCCCCACCACCCTCCCCTTCCCTGCCCCAGAGATGCGCTGGAAGGAAGGCTTGATGCTCCGCTGTTTATTTCAGCCGCCTGAAGAGTCAGGTAGACGCGGTGGGGCGGGGGTGCAGTGGGGCGAGGGGCGGGGGCACCTGCCCGGGCCCCCCGGCCTCTCTCAGGCTCCTCTCCTTCTCTCTCCCCTCTTTCCCACTCACTCACTCCTCCTCTCTCCTGTGTCCACCTACAGGTACCCTCTCGGCTCATGAGCCTGGACCCGCGCAGCCTTCTGCTGCTGGGGGTCCCCGCGATGGGCGGGGACGGGCGCTGCCCTCCTCTGTCCCTCTGGCTGCCTCTCGGGCTGGGGGGAGCACAGGGCCCCATCACCCCAGGGCCGGGAGGACGCAGGTTGGGAGCACCCAGGCTCCGAGCCGAGCAGACAGCGGGGGCTTGGCTCGGAGACTGCTTCTCCCTATCCCTGACATCGCCGCCATGCACCCGGAGAAGTGCCAGCTCCGGGAGGCCGGCGGTGCCGGTGCGGGGCCATGGGATGTACCCCAAGCCCGTGCCCGGCTTGGGGAGGGGGTGTGGGGGGATCCAGAACCCGCTGCTGGGACCGTCCGGCTCTCTGAGGAGCTGGCCCAGGCCACCACCTGCTCCCCCCGACCCCTCCTGCCTGACCCCTCCCTCCCGCCTTCCTGCCGCCCCCCGGCCTGGGCCTGATCCTGATGTTGGCATTGCCGCTGCGAAGCTGCGAAAGCAGAGTGAGCCTTTTGAAGCCATAGGAGAGAGCCCGGGGGTGCCGGGGCCTGGAGGCGGCTGCGCGTGGGACCCCTCGGGCAGTGCCGGGGGGCGAAGTGGGGGCAGGAGGGGGGCTTGGCGGCGGGAGGGAGGCAGGGACAGAATGTGCCCGCGGGCTGCCGGCACCGCCTCCTCTACAGCACCTCGTGCTGCTGCTGGGTCGCCTCGCTCACCACCTGCAGGAGAGAGGCACCGTGAAAGGCCATGTCATGTCTGCACCAGAGCCCTGAGCATCAGGACAGGCACCGTGCTCTGCCCTCCCGCCCTCTCGCCCTCTCCCCCCCGCCACCCCCTGTCCTCACCTCCCCATCACGGGTTTCGATGGTTTTGATCATCACGGTCTTCTTGGTGTGCACCTCGGAGGCACGCTGCTCTGGGCTGGTCTCTGCAGGTGGGAGGACACAGGGGATGGGACCACAGGGACATGTGGCATGGGGGCACAGCAGGAGGGCTGGGGTGACTGGGGGGGCTTCAGGAGCCTTGGATTAACCCCTCCTCAGTTTATGGCAACTACCAACCGAGTGCCTCCACACCAGAGGCTCAATGTGGCAACCCTGGGTCCGCAGCTGCCAGCCTGGCTGGAGCCCCCCAGGAGGGAGATTAGCCCACAAACAGGGGACCCCTGGGGACTCATTGCAGGCCTCCCTCTTCACAGGGCAATGCTCACCTCGGAAATTGAGTGCAGAAGCGAAGGTCTGGTGCATGGGGATACTGATGCTGTGGGGACAAAGAGAGGGGAGCTCAGCCAGCTCCAACCAGCAGACCATCCAGCTCCAACCCTTGGGTGGCTGCTTATGGGGTGAGAGCTCAAAAATCAGCTGACCCTGCTGGTCCTCCCACTTTGTCCTGCCCTCCCGCAGCTCACCGGCTCTCCTCGCCTTCCAGCAACTTGCGGTATGTGGCAATCTCCACGTCCAGGGCCATCTTGACGTTGAGCAGGTCCTGGTACTCACGCAGGTGCCGGGCCATCTCATCCTTCAGGTGCCGGATCTCCTCCTCCAGCCGGGCAATGGTGTCCTGGTACCCACCGGCCTCCCCTGCAAAGCGTTCCTCCATCTCCCGCATCTGGCGCATCAGCGAGTCGTTCTGAGGAGACAGGGGGGCTTGGTGAGGAGGGGGGATCTGAAGGGGTCAGGGGTCACCTGGGGTGGGAGCTGGGGACGCTGGGGGGTCCCTAGGGGAGAGACAAAGATTTGGGGAGACCTGTGGCCAACACTGGGCTGGGTCCAGCAGACATAAGACAATAATGGGGGGCTGTCACTCTCTGTCTGCCCATCTCTGGGCAGCAGGGTCTGGTAGGGACAAGCTAGGGAGCTGGATGGTGCCCTGGTGCCCAGGGCCCCCCAGCAAAGCCATCCAACCCCCAGGCAGAGGGGCATGGAGAGGTGCAGGAGCACCGAACAGCTGCCCGCAGGTGGCACTGCCACACTGGTGGCTGTTGGCTGGCTCCTGTGACCGTGACGGTGCCAAGGGACTGTTGTGCCTTGTTTGTTTGCAACCACCTTCCAAGCCTGCAACCAGACACCCCGAGTGCTGTGCCCGCCTGCCTGGAGCCTCCCAGGCTGGGCAGCTTTTGCAATCTGTGCCTTGACCCCAGGGCTCTGCCAAAACACCTCACAGAGGCCCTGACTGCTGCTGGGGGAGGTACAGCCCAAATCAGCAGTATGAATCCTCCCTCAGAGAGCTGAGAAGAGCCCCGCACCACAGCGATGTCCAGAGCTCCCCTGGAGCTGTAAGTCCAATGCTGCCCACAGCTTACCGTGCCCTTGAGGGCATCAATCTCACAGGTGTAGGACTGGATCTGGTGCCGGTACTCCAGCATCTCCTGTTTCGCCTGCCGCAGTGCGTCATTGTTCTTGTTGGCTGCTTGTGTCAAGTCATTCACCTGGGGAGAGACCAGAGTGAGCACGCAAGGCCACTGGCACTGCCAGGACCTGCTGCCCTGGGTCCAGCCTGGAGCCCACCGCCTCCCGCACCTTGGACTTGTACCACTCCTCAGCCTCCGCGATGTTCTTGGCGGCGATGCTCTCGTACTGAGCACGGATGTCCCTCAGCGCAGCCGTTAGGTCAGGCTTGGAGATGTCCATCTCCACCTGGATGTGCTGCTCCTGCAGCTGAGCCTGCAGCTCCCGGATTTCCTGGGGAGGCAAAGAGACCCCTCAGGGTGCCCATTCCATCACCCAGCCCCATGGGTGCCTGTGGGAAAGGGGGCCACCGCTGACCTACCTCTTCGTGCACCTTCTTGAGGAAGGCGATCTCCTCCTGCAGGGACTCAATGCGTCTCTCCAGGTCAATTCGTGCCAAGGTGGCTGCATCTACATCCTGGAGGAACATAGTGAGGGGTAGTGTGTTTGGGAGGTGTGTGGGGAGAGGACTGGGGCTGGAAGGTGCAAGGCTGTGCCCAAGACCATGCCCTGGAGCTGGGGCCAAGCTCCTGAGGGGACATAGGGAAGGAAAGGGAGGTGAGGGTCCCATGGCACACAAGGGGGACAGGTACTCACGGCTCTGAAAGCAGCCAGGTTGTTCTCAGCCTCCTCCTTCAGCTGGATCTCCTCTTGCAGTCTATAGGCAGAGAGGGAAGGTTAGGGAGGAATCCAGAGGAAGCCCCATCCCAAAGCAGCAGTGTCCCCCCGAGCTGTCCCCTGAGCTCAGCATGTCTCGGTGGGAAGACAGTGGATTGTCCTGTATTCCCGGCAGGCATTGGGAAGGTTGGCAGGGGGCCAGGGGCTCTTCCTCCTATTCCCTATTATAGTCAACGCTGGAGAGAGCACAAAGGCATGAGGTCAGCTCGGTGCCACGCGCGCTGCCCCGGCCCTTTTAGGGCAGAGTGGTCAGCAGCTGGGGGGACGGGGTGCAGGATCCAGCATGGGGGCCCAAGGGATGGCCACTGGCTGAGGCATCCCTGGGAGAGCAGAAGGGGCAGATCTCAGTGATGCTGTGGGATGGGGAGCAGGGACTGCTGCAGAGTGAGCCCAAGGTCAGGGCTGGGGATGCAGGCTGTGCCAGGGGAGGGGACAGTGCTGCGGCTGCCGGTCAGGGGGAAGCGGTGGGGGGGAGAGGGAGGTGCCCTGGTGGTGCTGGCACTCAGGGTGGCAGGAACCCGACACCCGTTTGTTGTGTGCCTTGTTCCTTCCCTGACATTGAGGGGCACTCCATGCTGCCCCCCCAGCCACCCAGCATCGGGGTTCTGCCTCAACAGGACCCCAGCGTTGACTGGCTGGGGCAGAAGCTGGGTGTAGG
The DNA here is from genome assembly GCA_032466535.1 of Forpus xanthops. Taxonomy (NCBI): domain Eukaryota; kingdom Metazoa; phylum Chordata; class Aves; order Psittaciformes; family Psittacidae; genus Forpus; species Forpus xanthops. The sequence goes on from JASSUY010036086.1 coordinate 25,020, forward strand.
GGGAGGCAGCAGGCTGCGTTACCCCCAGGACATGGGAATTCAGTGTCCCCACAGCATAGGGGCCAAGCGAGAAGGTGCAGACCAGCATCAAAACAAATGGCTCCCCCCAGCGCATCCATCCCTGCTGCCAGGTGCCCCAAACTGGTCAGCCCCTGGGGGGTCACTCAGCCTAGCCACCTTTGTGGCTATTCCCTCCTGGCCCCAGTCCTGCCCTTGGCACCAGCCAGGCCCACGGCATTCTTGAGGGGGTTCCTGCTGCTCCCAGAGCACCATGGACACCCACACAGGCCTGGAGCATCCCTGCGGAAGTGCAGCTGCTTCCTCCCCTCCCTCCCTTGTATCCGGAGCTGGTGAAGTACCCCCCCCCCGGGTCATCCTCCCCCTTGCTTCCGCCTGCCTGGAGGTTCCATCCGTCTGCCTGTCCGTCCCGCAGGGCTCAGCTCACTGATGGGCTCTCCATCCCTCTCTGGTGTGAGCAGGTTTGGGGACCTGATGGGGGGCACTCTGAACCCCCAGCTCTGGGGATTCCATGGCACTAGAACCTGACCTCAGCCTCACTGCAAGGGAGGGCATGGGGGGACACCTTTGCTGCTGGAGCCACCTTGCCCACTGAGTGCTACCTGGGTGCCTGGTGAGGGCTGAAAGCAGCCATCGGAGTGCCCTGCTGAGACGCTCAGGCTGTGGGCACCTCCCTCGCCCTGCCCCACACGCCTCTGGAGCAGCTTCCCCCTGCCTGCCCCGCACTGAGGGTCAGAGAGCACACTGAGCTGGCACAGCAGGTTGCAGGTGCCTTTCTCCCTTCCAAAACTCACAGCCACCATGCCAGGACTTGGCATCCTACAAAGCGACCTGAAGGCAAGAGGCACAGTCAGGTGCTCTCCCACCCCAGGGATGTGGCAAAGGGGACAGAGTAGTGGGCTGATGGGCTCCCAGCGTGGGGCACAAGGACGGCACTGCACATGCCAGGGGCTGCCAGGATGAGCTGTGCCACCATTCATCCCTATGGATGGAGATGTATACATAGATGCCCACAGGGACATGCCGGGGCCCCCACTCACTTCTGCTTGAGCTTCTGCAGGTCATCGAGCAGGTTATCACGCTCAACCTCGACACGAGCCCGCTGGTTGGTGAGCAGGTCCACCTGGCGCCGCAGCTCCCGCAGCTCCTCCTCGTACATCTCGGCCACACGGGTGGGCTCCTTGCCCCTCAGGCGGTTCACTTCGGCCACCATGAGGGCGTTCTGCTGCTCCAAGAAGCGCACCTTCTCGATGTAGTTGGCGAAGCGGTCATTGAGCTCCTGCAGCTCCACCTTCTCATTGGTGCGGGTCTGGAGGAACTCCTGGTTCATGGCATCGGCCAGGCTGAAGTCCAGCAGCTCGCCGGCGCCTTGGTAGGCGCTTTGGTAGGAGCACAGGGGCGTCACGCGGGTGGTGCGGAAGCTGGACAGGCTGGGCACGGCCGAGGTGCGGGACACTTGGTACACGCGGGAGGTGACGGAGCTGCCGCTGCTGCCCTTGCCCCCGAAAGAGGCGCGGGAGAAGACCGGGGAGGCACCGCCAAAGGTGCGGCGATAGGAGGAGACCCGCTGGCTGGAGGAGTAGGACTGGCTCATGGTGGCGGTGTGGGGCGGCGAGGCCGGAGCAGGGAGCAGGCGCTGGGGCTGGCGAGCGGCCGGCGGCTCTGTGAGGCGTCTGGAGGGGACCCGCGACGCCGCTATTTGTATTCTGCTGACATCACTCGCCCCTCCTGCCGCCGGGCAGCTGGGGATGCTGCTGCGGGGGGACTGCTGCCAGCCCCCGCCTACCGCCCCTCACCTGCCCGCACCCGGGGCCGTGGGCCCCCACACAGACAGCACCCATGCCTACGGACCCCTGGGCACCCCTAGACCATGACGGGGTGTCAGCTTCCCTCCCGGCCCCCACTGCACTCCCCTGTCCCTGACCCATGGATGGGGCAGGCTGGTGGTGACCCCACAGTGCTGCCCAGAGCCCCATCAGGGCATATTGCCACCCTACCCATGTTGGGGGCAGACAGATGTCTCGGGGTGATACCAGAGAAGAAAGAGGGGGACTCAGCACCTCACACCACCACTGAACCCCTTAATCCAGACCTCAAGCATGGTAGCTATGGTCCACAGATCTGCCTTGAGCACCCCAAAATGCTGATGATGCCTTGACCCACCCCGTGGCTCAGATCTCCATGAGGGGCCAGACTTCAGCACCCCCCCACCCCGAGAAGGGGCAATGGATGCATTTAGGTGGGGTGTGATGCAGGGAGACCCCTGCCCTGAGTGTTCTTGTGCTGAGCCACCACTCAACGCCCCTTTCTGACAAAGGGACCTGAGTGCCAGCCCAAGGTTGGGCACTTTCGAGGTGCTGCTGAGTGACCCCAAGCAGGTGCTGGGTCCAAGCTTTCCCGGTGACGTCAGCCCCTCGGGTCCTCACTGTGGCACATTCCCGAAGCAGCAGGCACCCAACCAAAATAGCCTCCAAGCTCATCTGCGTGGGACATAGTGGTATTTATAGCCAGGGGAGGCACCCTCTTAACCCTTCTTGTGCCAGCTGTGTGGAGAGGACCAACTAGATGAGGACCCTGCCTGGAGCAGCCCCAGCCCCCCTCTGCTCCCTGTCACCCTGAGAGAAGGATAAGGTCCCCAGGTCATCACAGGCTCTGCTCTGTCTCCTCAGCCTCCCCCTTGGCCTGGCAGTACTTTGGGGATCAGAAAGCCCAACCCAGCTCCCCAAATCTTCCCAGATTGGGAAATACCTTAGTTCACCCCAGAACCCCCACTGCAGCATCTCACTGCAGCATCCCACCTCCTGGACAGGCAGTGCACCAGGGCAGGGACACCTGGGGCCATCCACAAACCAGTGTCAGCTAAAGAGGACATCCTAAGGGAGGGGGACTGTGCTGGGGAAGCCCCTCAAGGGGTTGCCCCTTGCCTGAGCAGCATCCCATGCACCCCAGCCCTCCCCCCCCACCTGCTGACCCTCAGCCCTGCCCAAGCTGGGTTGTTTTGGCTGACATCAGCTGGCAAAGCCCCAGCGCCTCTGTCCCTGGGTGCTGGCGGAGGGGACCAACGTGCCAGCGGGCACCGGGTGACTCAGCAGCAGGAGCCGTGCTCAGCCGTGCCTGGCCTGCACCCCTCAGCCCTCCACCCCGGCTGCAAGGCGGATGCTGAGCAGTGCCAGCGCTGGTCAGTGGCAGCATCAGCATGGCATCCTCAACTGCCCCTGCTCAGGAAGCTCCCCTGCCTGCCTGCTCCCTGACACCTGGGAGGCCAGCAAAGGCCTTGGCCCCACAGCCACGCAGCTGAGAAGTGGCTTGATGTCCCACATCCCTTCTGTCTCCTCAAGTCCCCCATCCCCAGAGCTCTGCCAGCCACCTAGTCGCAGCTTAATGCAGCAGCTACCAAGAGTGTGCATGCTGCCTGGCGGAGCTTGCCTTTAAAAGGGAAGGTATTTCCAGATGGGGTTGTTTCATCCCAATGCAAGGGGGAGGATAGGAGGAAGGGGGGCCTGGGAGTGGGGGTAGAAGATGGAAAAACAGACAGCACCCTTCCTTTTCCTGGCCTTGCTCCAAGCACATCCCTGAGTTCCTTATGTGTGCCCTCCCTGACCCGTGAGCGCTATCAGGGTGGCATGCCAGCCTTGGCTGGGGTGCAGAGGGGCAGGTGGGACACCACAGCAGTACAGGGGTCCCCAGGGGTCTGGTCCAGCACACTTCCAGCTGTACTGTTCAGCTATCCCTCACTGTGAGCCCACCCCACTGCACCATGCACTGGGGCTATGGGGAGGATGGGTCCCCAGGGATGGGTTGTCCAGAGTGCCTAGCACCCTGCCATAGTACTTCAGGTAAGCCTGGAGTCCCCATCCCACACAGCAAGGTTGGTGCAAATTTGGGGTGCCCTAGGGAGGAGAAACAGCTCTGAAAGAGGGGAGGCAGCTCAGAGGGGTTAACCAGGAGCATCCTGCTGATCCCACTCTAGGACAAACTGAAGTGGCCTTTCCTCAGCTGCTGTGACAGCCTTCCGGTATGGCTCTATGCAGACAGGGGCCCCACGGGTGGCAGAGGCTGACACATGCCTTGGACTTCCCGAAGCCTCTTAGGAAAGCCCCGTCTGCATGCAGGACCCAGCGACACAGGAAGCAGGAGGTGAAGAACGGGACCCAGGAACCCTGCCAGTGTCCCATTCAGGGACACAGGCCCAGTAACTCCATGCCAGCTAAAGCCCCAGGGGCTGCAAAAAGTAAGGAGGCTGCAGAGAACAGCCATGCAGGGATGCCTCCTGTCCTGTCCAGCCCCATCCAGCCTCCCTATGGCTCCATCCCAGGCCAGGCTGACCCAGACCGACAGAGCCTGGGAAGCAACTCCCAAGCCCCTGCACTGGCTTGGCCCCAGCTCCCAGGCCTGGAACGAGGCTGCTGCCGGGAAGGCATGGGGAGCTGGAATGTCAAACAACTCCCTCCGGTCATGACATGCCTGTGAGTAAATCCAGCTGCATCCCGCGGCCGCCCCTCCTCCCCGGCCCTCCCTCCCTGCTGCTCCCTCAGGATTTAAGCCGCTTCGGGAGGCAGGAACAGCAGCCCTGGGGTTGAGACCTCGGGGCTTGGAGACGGGCAGGATGCAAGGACAGGGTGCCAGCCCCTCCTCATCCCCATTCTCAGCCACTGGGGCTCCTGTACCCCCATTAGGCTTGGCCCTAGCTCAGGGGTGAGCAGAGGGATGGGAGTGAAGCAGCCAGGGTGTCCATCCCCCTCCTTCCTGGCCCCTAGCCGTCTCCCTGCATCCCACTCCTTTTAGAGCCATGAGTCTCCAAGGCGCCTTTACCCTAAGAGGGAAGGACCATGTGGTCCATTCCCTGGCGCTGACGGACCCAGGGCGCATTATATTGTCTAAATAGGAGATAGTTCTCCTTCCCTGCCTGGATGGTGGCCCAGTCCAGCCTGCCGGGGTCCCGGGTGCCCCACAGACTGCAGCCCCCAATCTGCTGCTCACCATAGCTGTCCCCATGCCTTCACCCACCCCAGGACTTGAAGCCATCAGTGTGGCTGTCTGGCTGCCCCTGACCCCAACCCCTGTGTCCCCAGGTGATGGGGATGCTGGGGGCAATAGCTTGTCTCTGAGAGGCACAGGGATGCTGAAGGGTGCCTGCTGGGGGTGTCCAGCTATGCTCCATAACCTGTATGGATACTGGGGAGCGTTTGCTTGCCCTCCTGCATCTTTGGGGTGAGTTGTTGCCTCAGTGGTCCACAAGGATGCTGGTGTGAGCTGTTGCCCCAGGGCCACATAGATGCTGGATGAGACCAGCTACCTCTGTCTCCGTGCAGATGCTCGTGTCATATACCTGCCCCCATCACTCATCCCAGCTAGCCCTGCAATCCATGGGGATGCTGGGGATGTTCACCCATCTCCACAGCCCAGGAACAGCTGAGGGCGCTCACCCACTTTTGTGGTCCATGGGGATATTCACCTGCCCCAGTGACCAAGAGGATGCTGGAGGTGCCCAGCTGCCCTCACAATCCCTGTGGATGTAGGGATGACTGGCCACCCTCGTGGCCACTGTAGGTGCTGGGGTGTCTGTCTGCCTTCCTGATAGCATCACCAATACCAGTGAGATGAGGTAGCATCACTGCCCGCTGCATCACTGGCATCCCATGTGAGGCATGATGGCCATTCTCTCAGCCTCCAGCAATGCCCGGGCAGTGATTTCACTTTCCCATGCTCAGACACGTGGGCTGGAACGGGGGGGGGGGAGGAACGACACGACACGACACCGCCTCGACTGGTGCCATCCTCGCACTCATCCTGCCAGGGCGGGGGTCCAGGCAGCCTGGCAGGCAGCGGGAGAAGGGGGCGGCACTTCCTGGCGCTCCGGCTGTGTTTACAGGCTCCGTCCTGGGCCATCTCCGCATTAACCCCTTCCAGTGCGGCTCAGATCCGGCTGCCTGTCTCCAGGGAAGAACGCTCCCAGGAGCAAAGCCTGCCTGTGCCCCCCCAGGCTGAGGTGCCAGGGGATGCAGGAAAGGGCACGGTGCCCTGTCCCCTGCCAGGCACCCTATGGCACACAGGAGCCCAGCAGCAGTGTGCAAGCAACTCGAGCTGGTCATAGCTGCCAAGGCTCCCTGCTGCAGCAGGGGGGTCCATGGGGCAGAGAGGGATGGGGCAGGAGTAGTGCCTTCCCAGGAGTGCAGGGTCAGGGTGGAGGCAGCCATGGCAGGTGCTGTGCAGCCCCCGGCATCCAGCCAGGGGTGAGTCAGAGCCCACCCGGATATAGCCATAGGGAGCTTTTTCTGGAAGCCCCCGTTGTTCCAGGAATAGCTGCAGCATGCCAAGATGCTGCCCTTTTGCTCAGCTTGTGGGGCTGGGCCTGCCACTCACCCCTTGCTCCGGCCACCCAGGAACTGATCCTGATACCCCCTGCTCCTGCACCCATACCCCTGGGACCCATCTGCCCTCGGCACCAACATCCTTTGGGTACCCACCCTGGGCAGCCACTGGCTGGGGTGGCCATGGGCTCCAGATGTCCCTAGGTGTCCCCCCAGCATGGCCTGTGGACCACCCGGCAGCACATGGCCGTGAGCTGGGTGCTGCAGCAGCACAGGGTGATGCTAGCAGGAGCAGGGGGGCTGCAAGGCACCCATGTACCTTGGGCAGGAGGGTGCAGGGGAGGGGTGCCTGTGGCCCAGCTCAGGGCTGGGTGCTGGGTTCCTGCTCCCATCTTGGTCCCGTCCCAGAGGGTACTGTGACTGTGTTTTGCTGTTGTTGACATGGAGACCCCACAGCTGTCTGGTTGGTGTTGCCGGCTCATTCCCTTTGCAAGGGGGAGAGGCAGGTGCTGCAGGCTGGGAGCATTAATCCAGAGCTGTCATGAGTTCCTGGCACAGCAGGTCCCAGTGTCAGCAGCAGCAGGACCGTCAGTTTCCAGTCCTCAGGACACGGACACGGTCTCACAGTAACAGGGTGCCCACGCTGGTGACTCAGGAGCTGGGAATCTGGCTGGCACTGAGCACCTGGGCCCCATGGAGCACTCAAAGGCTGCCATGTCCCTCCTAAGGCCGTATACCCATTGCTGGGAAGACACAGATCCTGCTGGAAAATGATGCACAAGCACTGATGGAAAACAAAACCCCACAGCCACACCTGTCCCATGCAGGGGACCCAGCCAAGGGCAGGAGCCACCCCTATCCTGTCCCCCCTAGATGTGCCCAGGCTGTGTCCCTGCTGGGGCTGGTAGGCAGCTGGGGTGCTATCTGCCACTGTGCCAACTCCCAGCACCCCTGTGCATCACTGTCACTCAGGGACACTGGTTCCCAACATGGCACCAAGGGCTTGTACCTTGTTTTCTGTGAGTGCCAGGCAGTGCCAAGGCAGGAGAGCAGCAATAGTGGGTGGCTGCAGCTTGACTCATCCCAATGACAGCTACCCTTCAGGAAGCATGTCCCTGGCCACTTGCACCCCTGGGCAGTACAGGGGCAGCTGCAAGTGAGCCAAGCCCCATTTTGAGGTGACCCTTACCCACCCAGTGCCCAGAATTGGGCATCACTGGTTGACCATCCCTGCCCTTTGCCTCCCACTGACCCAGCCCTCAGCTCTGCCCTGACTTTGGCAGGCGCCAGGTTTGTCTGCCCAAGACTGGAGCGCAGGGTGCAAGGTACATGGTACAATTAGTTCTCTCACTGAAAGAAAGACACTGAGATGCTGGAGCTTGTCCAGTAAAAGGCAATGAAGCTGGTGAAGGGTCTGGAGCACAAGTGTATGAGGAGTGGCTGAGGGACCCGGGGGTGCTTAACGTGGAGAAGAGCAGGCTCAGAGGGGAGCTCTTCGCTCTCTGCAGCTAACTGAAAGGAGGATGGAGTATAGGAGGTGGCTAGTCTCTCAAGTAACAAGTGACAGGACAAGAGGTGACAGCACCAGCTTCGCCAGGGGTGGTTTAGATTGGATGCTAGGACAAATTTCTTCGCAGAGAGGGTGAGCAGCCATTGGAACAGGCTGCCCAGGGAAGTGATGGAGTCACCGTTCCTGGAAGTGTCCGCAAGCCGTGCAGATGACCCTTAGTGACCCGGTTTAGTGGTGGCGTTGTCAGTCCTGGGGCAAAGGTTGGACTTGATGATCTCAAAGGTCTTTTCCAACCTCTTTATTCCTGAGACACCATGCTGTAGATTCCAAAGGACGAGCTGTAAGGTACAAGCCGTGACCGGCGGACTCGCGCTCTCGGCCCGCCTGGGGGCATTCCTCCGCGCCAGCAGAGGGTGCGCGCGCAGGCAGCGGTGGCGGCGGTGGCGGCGGCCATGCAGGTACCGGGAGCGGGAGCGGGCTCGGGATGAGCTGTACCCGGGGCCGCTGAGGGGGGTACCGGGATCTGAGGGTGTCCCGGCCCCGGGGGGGGTGTCCTGGCGCTGCCCGCTGACTGTGGTGCCCGCAGGGCTCGAAGCAGGCCGCGCAGGCGGCGGCGCAGGAGCTGGTGAAGTTCGTGAACCGGAGCCCCTCGCCTTACCACGGTGAGGAGTCGCCGGGCGCGCCCGGCCCCGCTTCCTCTGCCCTTCCCCTCCCGTCGGCGCGGGCCCTGACGCCTCTTTCCCCCGTAGTTGTGGCCGAGTGCCGCAGCCGGCTGCTGCAGGCCGGCTTCCAGGAGCTGAAGGAGACGGAGCACTGGGAAGTGCGACCGGCGCACAAGGTGAGCCCGGCTGGGGGGGGGGCGAGGCGGCGGGGGGGGCGGCCCATGCTCACCCCTGCCCCTCTGCCCGCAGTACTTCGTCACCAGGAACTACTCCACTCTCATCGCCTTTGCCGTCGGCGGCCAGTTCCAGCCCGGGAATGGGTTCAGCTTGCTGGGGGCACACACCGACAGCCCCTGCCTGAGGGTAAGGCTGACCAGCCGGCTGCCTGCCCCCCGGGCTGGGGCCGTTCTGGTGCCCTCCAGCTCCTGTCCCCAGGAAAAATGACCCCAACCACTCCCGTGCCGCATAGCACCAATGCTAGCTCCCTACACTGATCTGCCACTCCGAGCAGGCAGTGCTGACCCCCTGCATTGCTCCACCTGCTGCTATCACCTCAGTGTCCTGTCCCACAAAGCACCTCACAGCCCTCTGCAGTGGCAGGGTCAGCCATGAGACTCTGGGTGTACTCTGCCCGGTCCCGACCAGTTACCCAGCCCTGGGGCTTTGCAGTGCCAGTGTGACACCTCTGCTGTCATCCAGGTGAAGCGGCGCTCGAAGCGGGGGCAGGTGGGCATGGTGCAGGTTGGTGTGGAGACCTACGGAGGGGGCATCTGGAACACATGGTTTGACCGTGACCTCACCGTGGCCGGCAGGGTGATCATAAAGGTGAGCTGATTTGGGGCAGGCACAGTGGGCTGGCTCTGGGTCTGTGACTCCCTCCCACAGTGAGACCTACTGCAACCTCTCAGCCCTGGCCCCAGCCACCCTCCCTGTGTTTCAGGACCCGGTCACAGGGCGCCTGGAGCACCGCCTGGTACGTGTGGAGCGGCCTGTCCTCCGCATCCCTCACCTGGCCATCCATCTGCAGCGCAGCGTCAATGAGAACTTCGGGCCCAACACTGAGCACCACCTGTAAGGCCTGCCTCGGCCCTGATCCCTGGCCAGCCCGTGGGAGGGCTGAGACCCAGCTGGAGCAGTGCCCAGCCTCAGCGTTCTCCCTTTGGCAGCTGCTTGTCACAGTGGGGAGGTCTGCAATGGCTTTTCTTAGCCCCATAGAGTTCTCCCAGGAGGTGCTTCCAAGCTTGGGACTTGGGAAAGGACACTGAGCTGTCCTAAGGTGGCACAATAGATATGTGCCTGAAATGTTATGTGTCCTTGCTCCATTTGGTGTGGCAGTCGCTCCCTGGAGGAGCAAGGCAAGCACCATGGGAATGGTTGGTTGTGTGTGACCCAACATGTGAGCAAAGCCCTTGGAGCTAACCGCACCATCTCCCCACAGGGTTCCCATTCTGGCCACTGCTGTGCAGGAGGAGCTGGAAAAGGAGGTCCTCATGGAGGCCACACCTTGCGATGCTGCATCCCAGGTGAGTCAGGTACAAAGGACTAGCAAGGATGCTTGCTTAGGACCTCACACTTGACACCTTTGAATTCTAGTCCTCAGGGACCTGCCAGCAGTTTCCCCTTCTCCCCATGGACTGCTGGTGTACTTCCATTCTGCCCCAGAGCTGGGTACCTTGCTCATCTGCTCAGCCATCAATCCCTTCCCACCCTGGTTTGCAGCCATCCTATAGAAGAGGGTGCAGCCCCCATAAAGCTGTCACAGACACCCTGAGGAGGCAGGGCAGGGAAGGGGAATTGCACAGGGTGCAGAGAGCCCCTCCTTGTGCCCTGCCAGTGGCACTGCTGACCTGTATGATGTGGGGACTTGACCGTGGGACATGTTAGTAGGAGGGGGGACCAGGCCAACCTGAGTGCGGTGTGGGACAGCTCTGCCAAGGGAAGCAGGGGATTTCCCTGCCATCCACTGCCTGCCCTACGTGCAGCTCCACTTTCTTCCCAGGGAGAACGGCACAGCCCTATCCTGCTGTCCCTACTCTGCCCCCAGCTGGGGGTGAAGCCAGAGCACATTGTGGAGCTGGAACTATGCCTGGCGGATACACAACCAGCTGTGAGTAAGGGCAGGAGCCTCTCTCTGCCTACAGGTAGCCTTCAGGCTGGCACTGCACAGGTTTTACCTGGCAAGCTTCCTTTGCCTGGGGCGTTCCAGGGCTGGGAGCTGAGCACAATGAGAGGAGGCAGCTACTGGGGGACAGAGAAGAGGGGCTGGAATGGGGACCCAGTAGCAGATACTGTTTAGTGACCCAGTCCTACTCCTCCTGCCTCTCTGCCCGCAGACACTGGGTGGTGCCTTTGACGAGTTCATCTTCTCTCCACGCTTGGACAATCTGCACAGCTGCTACTGCGCCCTGCAGGTGAGCACGAGAGGAGAGGGCTGGAGGCCACAGCATGGCCTCTGTGTGCCCTGGCTTGGCTTATTGAAGCCATGAGCCAGCCTGAGGCTCTGTAGGGATGTGTGGTCCTGTGGGGTGGGTCTGGCCTGTTGAAGGATCTGGGGTGGGATGGGCACTGCCCACTTTGTTGGGTGTGTGGGGTTCTCAGCAGTACCCAGGGGAGAGTTCTGCTCTCGCTGGGAAACGTGCATACTCAGAGTTCATTCCTTGGTGCTTTGTGCTCTGCTGAGGAACTTTCTGCTGGTTCACTGCTAAGCTTCCAGGGTTGAGGTGACTCTCAGGCTGTTGTCCTTTCTCCTGTACCCCTGCAGGCCTTGATTGACTCATGTGCAGCACCCTCCTCCCTTTCCCAGGAGCCCAATGTGCGTCTCATTGCACTCTATGACAATGAGGAGGTGAGTGAGGAGCACAGCAGTGGATGGGTGGCACGGGGAGGAGCTCCATGTTCTTTGCTCTTCCCTAGTCATGCCTAGTATGAGATAGATCCCATGGGTCAAAGGTGGTTATTTGCTTACCCCCCTGTGGAGCGTGGCCTAGGCAGGGTGTGGGAAGCATTGGGTATGGTTGGGAGGCTGCACTGCTGGCTTTGGGGAGCCCCATGTCACTCAGCTGGCCCTGAGTTGCTGGGGGATTGTGCTGTTCTGATGGTGGTCCTTGGCAGGTAGGGTCAGAGAGCGCACAGGGCGCGGAGTCACTGCTGACAGAGCTGGTGCTGCGCCGGATCTCAGCATCACCGCAGAACCTGACAGCCTTTGAGGAGGCTGTGGCCAAGTCCTACATGATCAGTGCTGATATGGCCCACGCTGTGCACCCTAACTATGTGTGAGTACTGAGCAGTGCGGCAAGCCATGGCAGCCTCCCCTGCCAGCTGGGGGAGCATGTCCCATCATTCCCAAGGAATACAGACAGGAGTCCTTTGTGCAGCAGGGAGGGAGACCTGTAGCACAGAGCTCCTGCTTCTCTTTTTCAGGGACAAGCATGAGGAGAATCATCGTCCAGCTTTCCACAAGGTGAGGGCAAACCTCTGCTTTGAGCTGGACGGTGTCTGTCTGTCCTGCAGCGCTGTGAAACATTCAGCCACTCCCTGGAGCACAGCCCTGGGGTGCAGTTCAGTGGCACTCAAATGGGAGATGTTTATCCTACAGCACAATCTGGCCATGCTATGTGCCTGATGTTAATCACTTGGGACCATAGCCTTGACCCTGGAGCCCCTTCCCTGCTCTGAGCTAGTTCCTGTCCCCATGGATCACCAAGGGAGGGGAGAACAAGCTGCTGGGTTGGGACGGGGCAGCACTGCTTGGGCACGGACAGGTGTTTCCAGAGCCACTGCTTATCTCCAGTGCCAGTCACAGGCCTGCGGTGCCTTCCCTTGTGCAGGGCCCTGTCATCAAAGTGAACAGCAACCAGCGCTACGCCTCCACTGCTGTCACCGAAGCCATCATCCGGGACATCGCCGCCCGTGTGGGTGTCCCTCTGCAGGTGAGTGGGGCTGGGCAAGCCCTCCGTGGATGTTACCAGCTTGGGCCACAGCCCTGCCCCTGGATTCAGTTACCCTGTCTGTCCCCACTGCTCCAGGGCTGCCTCAGGGAGCATGTCCCATCTCTGGGGCATTTTGCACACTGTTTTGGGGATGGTGCTGCTTTCCTGTCCCAGACTGCTTCCCTTCAGTCCTGGGGGAGACTCTGGGCAGCGTAGGGAGCTGCTGAGGCCATGTCCCCATGCAGGAGTTCATGGTGCGCAACGATACACCCTGTGGCACCACCATCGGCCCCATCCTGGCCTCCCGCCTGGGGCTGCGCGTGCTGGACATAGGCTGCCCGCAGCTGGCCATGCACTCCATCCGGGAGATGTGCTGCACCTCGGGCGTGCTCCAGAGCATCACTCTCTTCAAGGTGAGCCTCAGGTTCCCTGTCCTGGACTGAAACCTCCTCTCTGCTGCTCTACACCTTTTACATCCCCCTGTCCTCATCCAGCCCCCGCCTTGGGGCTGAGCCCAGCCATCTCAGCCCTCCCTGATGGCTGCCATCCCCAAATGGTTCCTATGGCAACAAGCACTAGCCTTGAGTCAGTGATGGGTTTCTATGGCGACGCCGTCCTGCTCTCTGTGCATAGCTGCCTGCTGTGAGGCCCTGCACGTGTGTAACCCAGCAGAAAGCCACTGCCTGTCCCCCAAGCCCATGCTGCCCTGCCCAGCCCACCCTGACAACTTGTCTCCTTCCAGGGCTTCTTCGAGCTCCTGCCCGCGGTCAGCAGCAGCCTGGTGGTCGACTGAGCACGGCAGGGAGAGAGGGAGCAGTTGGGGTTCAGCCCTGGGGCCATTAAAGCTTCTCTGCCTCCCCAGCGTGTGGTCTCTTTGAGTGCAGCTGGGGCTGGGGGTGATGCATGTGGGAGAGCACCCACAGCTCCCATCTCTGCCCTTCCCAACACCGTGTTGGGTGGAGGGCACCAGGTGTCCCATCGAGCAGGCACAAGGCAGCTCTTCTTCCTCCAGGAGGAGGATGGTCCCTGCCTCCTGCAGTGCTGGGACTGCCTCCATGCCCAGGGGAACAGCAGGGACAGAGCCTGCCCTGCCACGGCCGGGGGTGTGTGATGGGGCCTTGGCCTGTGCTGTTAGCTCCGAACCTGCAGCCCCTTGCTTCTGCCAGGGCCCTGCCCGAACCCTCCGGCTGCGCTGGGCCTGCTGCTCCCCTGCCGCTTGACCCGGCTGCGGGCCGCCGGGTGGGGTGTAAGGGTGTGGTGCCATGCTCACTGCTCATTGGTTTCTTCTCAGGGGCGTGGCCCGCGCGGAAGCCAATGGGACCGCAAGACTTGGAAGGGGCAGGTGGTTATTGGTGGAGGCAGTGACCGGGGGGGCGTGGCTCGCCTCCAGGGAGGCTGCGATTGGCTCAGTCCTCGGCCGCCTCCCCCCGGGGCGCGACATCATTGGCTTCGCTCGATAACTGGGGGGCGTGAGCCCGAAGTGGGGGGAAATAAGCGCCGTTCTCTGATTGGCTGCGGCGCAGAAGGACGTGTGGCGGCGGCAGTGCTCTGCGCCCCATTGGCGTAGAGGCGGCGGTGGGCGGGGCGGGCGGCGCGGCGGGGCGCGGG
>JASSUY010036087.1:5490-31666 GCA_032466535.1 Forpus xanthops
AAGAAATTCTTTACTGTAAGGGTGGTGAGGCACTGGAATGGGTTGTCCAGGGAAGTTGTGAATGCTCCATCACTGGCTGTGTTCAAGGCCGGGTTGGACAGAACCTTGGGTGACATGGTTTAGTGTGAGGCGTCCCTGCCCATGGCAGGGGTGTTGGAACTAGATGATCTTAAGGTCCTTTTCAACCGTAACTATTCTATGAATATATGATTCTATCTCTTTATACAATAGTTTAATGTCTGCTTCCACAGCTTAAGTGTTACTTTATAGTGTGGTGACTCTTACAGAGCTGGGCTCATGTGAATCTGAATAACCTGAGGTAACTGTTGTAAACACATCTCAAGGTACAACAGACGAACTGCAAAATTACTTCAAGGCTTCATGTGTAGTCAGAAGACATCATTTCCTCAGAAAACCAAAAATGAGATATTCAAGAATGATTTTCAGGGGAAAAAAAGGTATTAATCTCAAGGAGAATGAAAGAAGGAAACTGAGCAACAGAGTGTGTTCTTGTCACAGGAACAGTGCTCAGATTTGAGGCTCGGAAGACAGGCAATCATGCCTGAGAGAAGCCAGATGTGCCTCTTACTTTCCAGGTTACGCAGCTACTGTGTGAAGTTTGGAGAAAAAGGATAAAAGAGAGGTTACAGACTTAGGAGCATGTGTAGAAAGCCCCAGGTAAATATGGATCTGATTCTTTCTATCTGGGCATTTTTCCCTGGGGAGAGATGAACCTCCTGTAAATGGATCCTTTTTTTACACCAAGGACTCTTAGGTGGGCTGGGCTGCTGCTTTGTAAGAAACAGCTTTAATTGATTCTTAATATAGATTTCCCTCCAGGGCTTTAAAATGAAACAGAAAGACCCCATTTAATTCCACCAAGCTTTTTGTGTCATGACCTTTGTGCAGTGCTCGAATTATACAGTAAGGAAAACTGTCGCTTTCTTGCATTACAGGTTCATGAATTTTTAAACTCCCAATATGGGGCAGCTGCTGTCAAGTAACAATGGGAAACTGGTATTCTGTCCAGCAGTGCATAAGTCCCAAGAAGGCAGACAGGAAGCAGTAAAACTTGAAATGAAAGGTGCATCTCTGATGCTACATAAGGAAATCAAGAGAGAATGTTCCCTTTTTGCTACCTTTTGTCTCAACGCTTCTAACTTATTATCTCTGTGTATCTCAAAATTGTTTGTGTCTAGTAGAAGTGACAAGAATTACTTATGTTAACTAACAAAGAACAAATTAGCATCAGTGTGAATCTATTGATTGATATGCCTCCAGCAGGGGAATGAGAAAGTGTTGAAATATAAAACCAAAAAAGCTGGAAGCTTTGTTGTATCTTCAACAACAATCTTTCAAAAACATCTGCTAGAGTTAATTTCTTTTGCTTGTTATAATCCTAGTTATAAGGAGATAAAATCTCCTTTATCTGCTTATAAAAAGTCACCGAAGTCTGGTAAACCCTTCTGTGCCTATCCAACGTTTTTATTTTTCCTTTTAACTGAGGAAAACAAAACCTCTGGACATTTCACCTTATAATTGAAGGACTTTCTTTTGCCCATTTTGTATGTCTTAACTGTGGGCTTGCGTATACATGACGTATTTCCAGCACTGGGTGCACACTGTCACTCTTCCTGCTTCTAACAGAGGGCACAGGTTATCCTGACATCTCTGGAGCATGCAGGAAAGTTGATTTGTGAGATGTTTGGGAGCGTGCTGTTTAGATGCAGTTTGAAATGTCTCCAGTATTTATATGAGGAAAGATATAAAATAAAGAGCCAGGAGCTGGTTCACATCACAATGCATACCTATCATGTAAGAGTAAGTGCAGCAACAGTCTCACTGGAACTACTTCACAGATACAGGATGACAGGCATATCAAAGAAATAGGAACCTGAACACACCACCAGGGGCCTCTGGAGAAGGCTGGGGTTCTCCTAACTTTCCAGGGAAAATCTATGCTTGAAAGAGAGCTTCTCAAGGGATAACTAACAACCATGCTGCCTTAGGGTGAACAAATCATAAACAGAAGAGATCTGACCTTGGAGGCAGTTGAGGAAAGAAATAACAAGTCTGAAAAAGTCTGGAATGTGATTAAATTCCATTCTGGGATTAATCATGCTTATGAGTCTTGATCCATTGCCCGTTCAGGTCAGTGAAAACGCATTTATCTCACATTTCTTCAATCAGGTGATCTGTTAATGAATAGTACTCAGTTTAGCTTCTGTCATTCCAAGGTAGGTGAAGCACTGGTATACAGGAATATTCCATTTATTGCAGTGCAATGAACCAGGTTTATAGTATATTGCATTAAAAGTCAAAAAGCGTTTTTTAAAAGTCAAAAACTGAAAACAGGGTCCTTTTAATAGTCTTGCAGGAGGCATCCAAAATCAGAGCCTTCCCTGTAACCTCTCCTTTTGTGCAATGAAGGACAATATCCTCCAGATAACATGCTATCTTTTTGTTGTCGTCCTCTGAGCTCAACACATTTTAAATCGTAAAATGATGTGCAGCAAACATTTCTCTGAATGCAGTAAACATTCACTGGGGAAGTTTCAAAACCCTACTACTCCTCTTTGAAATGTGTGAAGTGTAAAGTAAAGCCTTGTGAGTAGGACATGCATAGTGGCATGAAGCTTACCTAAAATAAAATCTAAAGATAAGCTTGAGAAGAATGTGTACTTATTTACATGTATAAGAAGTTGCAGCAGCTGCTGGTGTTCAGACACAATTACTCCTCATGAAAATGTTTGTAAATAGGTTTGGGGATTTTTAGTGTTATTAGACCAAGATACTGCATCTGGGAAAGATCTGCCTCTATCAAAAGTAGGAACCAAAAGGGACATAAGAAGTATAGTTGTCTAAGTGGATGTCAGTTGCATTGATATGACTCTGCTTATAGATGAATGGATGCTGCCTCTTCTGGCCCATCATGTTAAAAGGGCAGCTGCTATATATGAATGCGGGAGGAATTTGTTTTATATATATATCTCATCTTGTCTCCTTATGGACATTTGTGGAATTAAAAGGTTGGACCTACGTTTAATTCTAGTCTAGTTAGTATTGTTCTCAAAGTAGATCTGTGAAAATTTCAAACTGGGCACCATGCTGGTTCATAGGAAAATCTACTATTCCACCTAACTTTTAAATGAAAGATTTACTGAAAAGCCCTGAAGGGATAGGAGAATCTTCAGAACACTCATTCATCCTCAGTCAATTATAGTAAAGGATCTGACTATTGAAACACTGCACAGCCTTAGCGTTGTAGGCTGGGACAGTCTCAGAGGCATTCACTCAGTTTGACTTTAGTTAAAGGTAGGCATTGTTAAGTTTCTATTAGCAGATAAAAGAGATTCAAAGCAAATCCAACACTACTGAGATCTTTGAAAATACTAAAGAAAAAGCTTTGATCTCTACAGCTTCAATCCTGATTTGAGCCTAAATGCACATGTAATATACCTGGATTGTTGAAAGAGTATTTATAGCAGTAGAGAGCATTGCTTAGTCTGCTGGAACACTTGATTGCCTACCTGCCTACATTAGCTTCACCAAGAAATACAGTGTTTCTAAAATGATATGTGTCATTAGAGACATGCTGTCAGGTTTGAAATTGAGACCAGGTGGCACTAGAGTGTGGAAGAGCTCCAGCTTACAGCTTTATGCTTAAACTGAGCTTTACATCTAGGGCCAAAGCAAAAAAATCCTGTTATAAAGATGAAACTCGTCTCACCTTCATCAGAGATAAAGTGTGCTCGAGGTGGGGAAGATGCACGCAGCTGACAAATGCAGCTAAGATGCTTTCAGTAAGCAGGACCACATGGAAAAGTCACAGCACACTCCCTTCTCCGCTTTTTCCCTGTGTTACTCTTTGGTGTTGATTCCACCACCTCCTTTTTGCCAAGTATGTGATGTGTCATGGCCATGAATATGTGTGTGTAATATGCATGCAGCCTATCCTTTTGTCCTCCTTTGGCATGTCTCCGCTTTCCTTTCCCTCCCCGTCACCTGCAGAGCTCTCTCTGATTTGGCAGACTATCCTTTGGTCTCTCACTGCTCCAGTCTCAGCAGATCCTAACTGTTACAGTTGGAGAGAGATTTTAGTTGGCCTTTGGATCTACAATTAAATTTCTCGGGATGTGGTTACAAAAAGAAAGCACCCTGGAAAATATGAGAAGACAAGCCTGAAAATATGCTTCCATGTACCACCACCTGTATGTAGCGCATGTTAGACTGGAGCAGAACGCAGTAAATTCTGTTACCTTACTCTTCATCCCTTTTTAATATCGCTTTTGAATATATAGCAGTCTTATTCCCAAAAAACATGAACTGGAAGGACTTATTGAGGCAGGGATATGTGTCAATGAAACTAATAGTAGTTTGTGCGTTTTCAGTCAGTTTCCATGTCTGAAACTGAACCTTACTTTGAAGTCCTTTCATGTAAAACCTGTATTAAAAAAAAGAAAAGAGACCCCAATACTCAATGTATTTGTGGAGTTTGTTGTTGTGTCATTGTTAAATAGAAATAATTACTCATTTCACTTTGTACATCAAGCATTTTGATGTATGGGACTGGACTAGTGATGTAAGTAGAAATGTGCTTAAGTTCATAAAACCTTCGTATCCCTACCCCCTCTATGTTGCTTCATAGAGCACACCATAATTTACAGATGTGGTTTTCTTTCTTTCTGCCATCTGAAGAGTCACATAATCATCCCCTCTGACTTGGCTCAATGTTCTTCAGCATTTTAGTAGTCCAAATACTAGAAAACCTGATTTGGAATGTCTTGGATTCTTCATAGGATAATTATTGTAGGAGCTTTGTTTTCAGACAATGTTATCTAAAGAACTGATATTTAACAAGCAATTAAAACAGAACTGAGAGGGTTTTGGGTTTTATCTCAGCACCATAGGGATAATTTAATGTCCTCAGTCAAATAATTCAGATTCATGGTTTGAGGCAGAAAATTATAGCAGCTTGTTAGAGGCAGAGTATTATTTATCCTTCTAATAGTTTGTGAAGCTTTAGCTTGTTGTTTGGTTTTGTTTTGCTGGTTTGTTTCTTTTTTCTAATACAGTGCTGATTTTTAGTGTTCATAAAACAAATATAAGCACCTTATTCACCATATAATACTTGTTTTGTTCATTCTCAGCCTATGTTTAGCAAGTATCATTATAACTGTGCTCATATGAATAACATGGGCTTGGAAGTTCACCTAATATTCAGCAGCTTTCACATGTTGGCCTCAAATTCCTTCTGATGGGAATAATAGTATTTTTAAAGGCATATTTATTTACTTGTTCTTCATCAAGAAAGTCTCTCTTCTCATGATGCAAGCCTCCTGGGAAATCTATCTTGTTCCAGAAATATTTCTGCTGTCATTAGAAATGCTGATGGTATCTGTGTAAGTCATAAAATGTTTAGTTACTGTTCTGTAAGAGGAAAATCTGTATTTTATTACAGCAGCCTCATTAAAAAAATAAAAAAGGAGAATTTATCTTGAAGAGATAGAGCCAAATGGTACTTGATTCAGTTCATCAAACTTCCAGTTTCTCTGAAAAATACTAGCACAATCCCAGCTTTGATCTATTAGCTGTTAGAGGTATTCTTACTTCTGATTACAGGACAAACTGTGTTATTTATATTCCTGAAAGACTGGCCATGGTGAACAAAAGCAAGGGATTTGTATAATGATCTAAGTAGCTAAGGCCAAATTTTTTCTTAACTGGCACAGATTAGTATTGGGTAGAAAAAAACCAGCTAATGTTGCAGAAGGACATAATAAATGAAACTTTGGGGCATTTCATTGTGTACATGGATAGTCCTGAAGAATTTCAAGCTGGGCTTTCGACCTGTGTCGTACTTTGGTCAACGGGGCTGCAGTTTCTCCTCTTTCTTATTTTAATTTGTGAAGACATCACAGCATATAATTTACTCAGACCACACCAGCATACTGTAGCAGTTATTAAAGGTTAGCCGCTGGTTTTGTATTAGAAATGCTCTATTTTTAGAAATTGCTAAATAGACTATAAAAATAGCTTTGGACAGCCTTGAAGTAAGAAAGCATCTGCATAGGCACTGTGTTAAAAAATGTAATTAAAATAGTAGGCTGTGTTTGGAAACAAGTAAATACAGTTAATTTATATAACAGCACTCTAGTCATCCTCTGTGTATTGTGGCTTCCCTGTCAAAGTAGTATCTCCGTAACATTTTGCTCATACACTTATTACACTCTTTACCAGCTTTATGCATGGTTCTTCTATATATCTGCTTTATTCTTATCTTTTCTGGTTTTGTTTACAAGTTTAACTTCCTATGTATCTTGATCCACATACAGCTGTCTTTACCCTGAAAGAACTGTAAAGATATGGAGGTTAGGTGAGTGGTGGCGCATATAGCTGTGGAAGCTGGTTGGTAGAGTAATCTTTCTAGTAGATAGAATCATAGAATCATAGAATAATCAGGGCTGGAAAGGACCTTAAGATCATCTAGTTCCAACCGCCCTGCCATGGGCAGGGACACTTCCCACTAAACCATGCCACCCAAGGCTATGTCCAACCCAGCCTTGAACACCGCCAGCGACAGAGCATTCACAGCTTCCCTGGGCAACCCATTCCAGTGCCTCACTGCCCGCACAGTAAAGAACTTCCTCCTTACATCCAATCTAAACTTCTCCTCCTTAAGTTTGAACCCATTATCCCTTGTAGTTGAAGGGTGTTTCTGTTCCTCTGTACCATGACAATTGCAATCCTAAGAGACTAAGAGAAGCTGTGAAGAATTTTTGAAGGAGTGTTAGGAAGACCCTTTACCATCATATTCTTTGGCCACAAGGATGCTGGCTTGAGGGGCACTGCACCAGCACTCAGACACTGAAGAGATAAGAGCACTGTTAGCCTTTACTCAGTCAATAAAACACCTACAATCATGGAGAATAAAAAAGAGAGGAAAACAGCTCCATGATTTTAAATTTCCATGTCTAAATAAATCTAAGTGAGTTGTGTTTGCGAGTTTTGTTGTTTGTTTTTTTTTTAAAGGAGATTGCGGAAAGCAGGGAACAACTTGTGAGTGTCCTATCCGTGCTGTTAGGAAGCTGCCAGCTCTACTCTGGTTAGGTTGGTTTTTATCCTTTCTTGCTTGCATGTTGGCCTGATTCTTCAAATCATAGAGGCACAGACAGCAGAGGAATGGTTGTGGTTCCTGGATCACTGAAGCATAATTACTTTAAACAATGAGCTAGCTCCTGAACTCAGTTTTCATACAATAGACACCATATCACTTAAGCAACAAAGTCACCTACCTAGGGTCTGTTTTTTCCAGGTTAGGCTACAAAAGCTGTCACATGGCAGAGGTGGCATGTTGTTCTGTTTTATAACAGAAGGTTATAAAAAAGGGTGACAGACCATTTTTAGCAGCTCAGGTTGAAGAGGAGATTTTTGCTTCAGGAACTCAGTGGATTGGCAGAGAATTGAATATGAACAGACCTGGAGGGAAGGAGATAAAGAAAAGGGCACATTTTTCACTTATTAGGGGTAGATTCAGCCCACCTGACACAGATGCTTAGCTTTCTGTTTCTGTTGAAGCAGCCCTAACAGAGATGCTTTGGATCCCTCTCCAACCATGGGGAAAGGCAGCTGTTTGTAGAGATTTCCAGAGACAGATCACGTCTGTGTGAGGTGCTGCATGCTGGGTGGGTGGGATCCTACCCTTGGCAGAATGCCTTCAGTAACAACTTATAATTTGTCCTTTAAGTGAAAGGAGATGTGTTTCAACTCCTTGCAAAGCTTCTGCATGCATGCATATGTCTACTATAGGGGTAACATGCAAGGATGGAAGGCTCCTATTTCTGGCATGCAAGAGGAATCTGAGAAGTTGGTACTTTGCCCTGGGACGTGAAACTGCATTTTGAGTTCTTGGTCTCAGGACATTCGCAAGACAGAGGATGTTCTCTTTGGGAATATGCTACAGGGATTTAAGGGCATCTAGACACAGCTTAGGCTCCAGAGGCTTCCAAATGCTACATAAGCAAAGGTTGAGTTCCCAGCAGTCTATCTGAGCTTTCAACAGAGGGTGTGTGATTAGGTGTTGTCCCTTGGAATAGTAAGAGCCTCCATTTTCTCCATGCATATTCAGCATTTATGTTCTTTAAGGCTTGATGGCTGTTTTCTTTATATATAGAGAAGAGAAATATAAGGTTCTTGCTATTAACTTGAGTTTGAGTCTAACAGTCTCTGAAATCTGGCTTTAAAATACATATTTTTCTCACTCTTTTAAAATATTATTCTGTAGCATGTAAGAATGTAGTTATGTGAATAGTTTCTTCATCAGCAAAGCAGGTTTAAACTGTACCTTTAGGCAAATAAAACATCTGTAATTGGCACTGCTGGAAATTTCATAAACAATTTCAATTGCATATTTACAAGGAATATACTCATTTTAAGATGACAGAGAGGTTAATACTGAGTTATGTGTGGAAGTATCTATTAATCAAAATAGTAATAGATGGTCTCAAAGGAAAACACTTTCTCAGACTTGACAGAGAAAGCCTGGTGGACAAAACCAGCTTATCTGAACATTTATGTTTCAGTGTTTCAGGCTGTTAAGAGCTTTTTCCCATTGTGAATTGAAAGATCTTTTGGATGAGAAGAAGGCAGAAGTCACCAATTTTTAGGACTAGGAAGGCATATTTCCAAGATGTTCGAGGACTGTCATTCAGGTATATTCTTAAAAAATTACTTATTTTCTTCTTTCACAGAACTGTATTTTCACCAGCTGTGTTTGGGAATCTCTACCTCCCTTCAAAAAGCTAGTAGGTTTTTGCTTCTGACACTGGTGGATGGCTTTTAAAAATAGCAGCTAAATGTAATCTCATTAAATGTTTTTTTCTTGAATTAGGTGACTGCCTGAAATTACAATGTTTGGACAATTTCTTTAACAAAGGGCTTGACTGAGAAACCCTGGAAAGTGCTGAAATGCTAACACATGGAGTCTTGTTGCAGAAATACATTGTTAATGTGGGCCTCCTAGAATCCAAATATATATACATATATATATATGCACCTTGGGAGTTTCCAACATCTCATCTTTAAGGTACTCAGCTGCCAAGATCTTCGTCTTCCCATTCCACACTCTGTCCTATACTCTGCAGGCACAGGAGAATGGCAGGCTAGGTAAGAGTTGAAAATGTATTCTCTATCCTGATAATAGTCACAGAAATATGTACCTGGACTACCTTTTGTAGCAAGTTATCTGACCTTTTATTAAAAGACCCCTACTGCAGAGGATGAGTAATTTCCAGTGTAAAGAAACCCTCAAAACTCCTTAAAAAATTAAAAATTTGCTACATCAGTGTGAGGTCCTGCTAACCTTATGGTAGCATTTGGATGTACTAATAAAGGACAAAATAGGGATGGGGTTATGGTAACTCAGTTGTAACCGTTTTGTCTGATTAGCTAAAAATGTAGTCTGGCTCAGGAAAGCAGTTGCTGTGCTCCTTTATTGTTAACATTTTAATTATATTGCAACAAGTGCATTCACTAATATTATGTGATCCCGTATTCTATGAAACAGAACCATATATTTTTGTTTCTAGAGGAAAGGGGAAGAAAATAAAGAAAAGGTTCAGCTTGTCCAGATAATTTCTAAGTGGTATTCTGCAAGTTGCAGTGCTGCTGCTGCTCAAGTTCTCAGTACCTCGGCTGTCCCTCAGCTCTTTAACTGAACCCTCTTCTTTTTCCAGCAAAACCCACAGCTGGCAAAGAACTGCAGTATCTTATAGCATTATTTTTTTTCTATTATGTAGATTCAGAGTTGAGAGCTCTATCATTAAGTTATTTGGAAGGTTGATACCTACTTCTGGACAAACATTGGTCTGCATGGGAAAGGTTTCTTCCCTCTTCTACCCCCAAGGCAGTTAGAAGTTACACAGGTTTGAAAAAAGATCTAATTATATTTAGACAGCATTAAGCCATGTAAAAATATTACTGTTGGCTGATGCCTCCACAAGTCATGCTCCTCACTTATGTAGGGCCAGGCATAGACCATCCAATGAAAAAAAAAGAAAGTGAAATTAAAGGCTTGGAAAGGAGCAGTGTAAAACCAGTGTAAATCTATAAAGCTTATAGTTTTTGCTTCTAGATCATCATGCTTATACTATACTAGAGCATATATCCTTTGCTTCTCTCTGGTTTACTGTGAGATACAGGCTGCTTTGTCTCTGTCCTTTCCTCTTCATTATTTCTCAGGCCACCAATCTTGGTGTCATCTGCAAATTTGATCAGCAATGATTTTATTGTTGGGTTTCTTTCTCCCTGCCAGGTTCCTGAAAGGTCCAAACACAATCTGTGCAGGACTCCATCAAAACACATTTGTATAGTAGTGAGTGCCTCTTTACAGTTGCATTTTGAAACCTATTAGTTAGCCAGCACGTAATTAATTTAGTGTTGTGCCTGCTATATTGATTTTACATCATTTGAGTTTCCTGATCAAAATATTATGTGGTATTAAGTCAAATGCCTTACAGAAATCTAAGTATATTACATTATCACTGTTACTTTTGCGAATCAGATTTGTAATCTCATCATAAAAGATAGGAAGTTTACTCTGACAAAGTCTATTTGCCATAAAACCAGAACAATTGGTATTAATTGCATTACTACCCTTTAATATCATACTAATCAAGTTCTCTCTCTTCTCCTGTTTCATTTTACCATGGACTGCACTCCTGCTGACAGCCTTATTGTGGATCCACGTCTCATTAAACCTTTTAAGATATTGCCACAGCATAATTTTTCCTTTCAGTCATCTGGAACTTTCCCAGTATTCCAAGAATTACTGAAAATTAGCTTTAGTATACAGATAGATGTGGGGTAAAGGATGCATAAGACTTGTTAAAATTCCTTTCTTTCTCGGAAAATATACCAGGACCGTTGCCATTTCCCTAAACCCACTGTGTTCAATGTGAAATCACAGCACAAGAGATGAT
This sequence comes from Forpus xanthops, assembly GCA_032466535.1. Taxonomy (NCBI): domain Eukaryota; kingdom Metazoa; phylum Chordata; class Aves; order Psittaciformes; family Psittacidae; genus Forpus; species Forpus xanthops. The sequence goes on from JASSUY010036087.1 coordinate 16,470, forward strand.
GAAAGGAGCCTTGATTTTTTTGTAGAAGAAATCACTTATCTGGCAGCCTGCCCACTTCTCCTGGCCAGTGAGATGAAAACCCTAGTGAAATCATGCATCTGTCTTTACAGCACTCTCTGCAGCTATCCATGCCCAAGGGTCACAGTTGTTACTGGGACTGACCAGGAGGAGTAGAGAGATTGTCTTACACCAGGAGTAGGAAGTTTACATTAGAAATCACAATATACTTCAATTTGCACAGCTCTCATGTCATTTTCCAGATTGCTTTGTAGGATTCTTGAGTTCAAGCTGTCCAAGTGGATTAACAATATATTCACTTCAATAAAATTAAATGGCCAAAAGAAATATCTCTGTAGTAATGGATGAGACACAGCTGTGACTTCTTATCCTAGAAGCACAGAATAGTTTGGGTTGGAAAGGACATTAAAAATCATCTAGTTCCAACCCCCCTGCCATGAGCAGGGACACCTTCTATTAAGACCAGGTTGCTCAAAGCCCCATCCAACTTGGCTTTGAACACTTTCAAGGATGAGGCAGCCAATGACTTCTTTTGGAGAAAAATACTCAGCACTCAATTATCAGCACAGAGTCAGAAAAGAAAGCAAGTACAACTGAAGCACTTGGATTTTGTAAATCTTTGAGCTGAAAATTCCTTTTTTCCTAGCTGAAATTTTATTTCTGGCTTTCCTTCCTGCAAGGATATTGAGTGAGTGGGAGCTGTAGAGCCTCAGAGCATTACACAGGCTACTCGTTAAAAAGCAGCCTCAGTTACAGATATGAATGAGAGGTGGCTGGGCAGCCAAAAGCTCCATAGGCCCTGATGTGGGCAGAGAATTTGCAGCCTTTCATTGGACTTGGTTTTTCTAGATTAAAAATTACTGGATGAGCAGGAAAACAGGTTATGTTGAAGTAATGGGAACAAATGACAGCCATACTGATGCACTGCTTAAGGGTCTGTATGGAAGAACTAGATGACTGAAGTGACATTAATATGGGAGATGTTGTGCAAAATGAACTTAACAGAGCATTTTCCATTTCCCTAGATTTAATTTCATACACTGAGATCTCCCAATCCCTGTCTACACCCTATATTTTTCTGAGAGATCATTATTATATCAGCGTACCCTGCTAGAGTACATAGTTCTACAGGACACCACAAATTGGATTTACAGGGCTTTTTCAGGCAATGGCAAGGAAATTCAGGCCATAATCTGAAAGAGAAAAATATAAACTCTGAACTCAAAGCCATGGAGCACTAGTTAGACAAGTTAGACTGGTGCAGAGCCTGAATCAATGAACTTTATAGAGCTAGTTTTGTCTCAGTCTTGTATCTCTACCACTGACAATTGAGGGGTTTGTAAGGTGCATTTGCATTAAAACCTATTGCAGACATTATAAAGAATCAAGCCAAAGACTCTCTAGTGTGTTTAAATCATAGAATCCTAGAATCATAAAATAGTTTGGGTTGTAAGGGACCTTCAAAAGTCATCTAGTCCAATCCCCCTGCAATGAGCAGGGACATCTTCAACTAGAACAGGTTGTCCAGAACCACATCCAGCCTGGCCTTACATGAATTTGAATTAGTTAACTTTTAAATGAAGAAATGTGTCTAGACTGTTCCATTCTCTATCCTTTTTTTTTTCTTAATTTAAAGGGTGAAAATGACAAAAATCTTTAGATTTAGCAGTTTTACACAGAGGTTTGATCATGAAAAATCTGAAGCTTGTTGAAAAATCCTACAATGTGAACAGCAAATTTCAGATGCTCAAAAATTCTATTTGTGCGAGTTTTCATAAGGCTGTTTTTCAATGATTCAAAGTGATTTTTTTTTTTTGCCAGACCCACAAAATTTGTTCCTGTTTTCTGATCAGTCAAGTTGAAATATACTCTTGCTGATATGTAGTTTTTATGATCTTAGCAAGAGCAGACTGTTTTAGAGGAAAGCATCAACTAGCATGACAAAAAGGTATGTGTCTGAAAGGAATGAGTACGATGTGACACCAAAATTCATGTGTTACCCATCTTTCAGTACTTTGGAATTCACAAATGCTGTGAGGCTTCAACTCATGCTGAGGGTAAGAAAGTTATAGAAAATTGTGATTGCTTTATACATCTTCCATCAAGATGCAAGACTGCAATTCAAGAGACAATTGGCACTGACATTAAGGCCTTCCCAAGGATTTTCTGTATGTGGTCTTTACTGTCTGGCAAAAGACCTAAGGTTAAAGCAAGCTGCATGACATTCTTGCTGTGCAGTCCCTGATTGGAGACAATCACCACAGCAAATTTTTTTGTAGAGAAATAATGCTTAAACTGCAGCCCTAGCTTTTGAAATTGCTACTCATTTACAGAAAACTGACCACCATGTTCTCACGCATGAAACCAAAAGCTTTCCAAAGTGACGGTTGACAGTACTATAACTATTAGTGTGTGGTGTCCCTGCCCATGGCAGGGGGGTTGGAACTAGATCATCTTAAGGACCTTTCCAACCCTGACTATTCAATGATTCTATGATTCTATTCCTTACTGATTATTATGATCCAGAGGAGTTAGAGCCACATTCTAAGGTTTTAATCTTTTTATTTTAATAGAAATTATTTTAACTACAGGCTGTTTTTTCATAGCTGGGCTGGTGGGACTGAATGAATATCTAAAACTGAATGACAATGTAAATACCTGAGTTTCACTTTTTTCTTTTTGTGGAAGACATAATTGGCTCTCAGTAGAGGCATCTTCCATAAATGCAAACACTGCCATCCTTTTTGCATCATATCTAGAGAGGCCTTCTGTTAGTGAGGAATGCAGCCTTACAGAAAGCTGTTTCCCTATATATAGTTACATAAATATATATATAATATATAGATATTTACGGTATAGTTATACTGTCAGTATCTACAAGGTTTTTTTTTCTGGACTGTGCCTCACTTATTGGAAGGGACAGAGCTGAGATATATATCAGCATATATTCATTAGTTGCTTCTCCCATGGAAATTACAAAAAAATGAAGTTGAAAATGAAGCCTCAGATTCAAGTCAGTGCTCTGCTGCTTGGTGCATGTGATCCTGTTCCTATCTGCTCCTAGTCTCCAAAGAACTGCAGTTTACATGGTTAGCAAGCAGAGTTTTAGGATATGGGCATTACAGGGATGTGATTTTTTCCTTTTTCTTTTTTTATATTGCTAGTAAGATAATGCCATCAGTTGAAAGATTTGCTGGTTTTGATTTTTCTTTACTAGCTGCCTTTCTTCCCAAAGAATACTCCATGCTTTATTACCCAAGCCCTGTGTCCTGGGTTCAGCAGTAGCAGTCATTTTTCTCCTTCTTAGTAGCTGGTGCAGTGCTGTTGTTTTGACTTTTGGCGTGAAAACAGCGCTGATAGCACCAATGTTTTTAGTTGTTGCTCAGTAATGTTTAGTCTGACCAAGGACTTTCTGAGTTTCATGCTCTGCCAGGGATGAAGGGAAGCTGGGAGGAAGCAGAGACAGGACACCTGACCCAAACTAGCCAAAGAGTTACTCCATACCACAGCATGTCATGCCCACTATATAAAATGGGGGCAGTTGCCTGGAAGAATTACATCATTGCTTGGGTCAGGCTTGGTATTGGTTGACGGATGGTGAGCAGTTGTTTTCTCTTCCCTTCTTATTTCCCTTATCATTGTTATTATTGGTGGTAGCAGCAGTGGCTTGTTTTACATCTTAGTTATTGGACTGTTCTTAACCTGTGGGAGTTGCACTCTTTCTATTCTCCTTCCCATTCTTCTGGGAGCGGGAGGAGGAAGAGGGGAGAGTGAGCGAGCAGCTGTGTAGTTCTGGGCTGCCAGCTGGGCTTAAGCCATGACACCCTGATTAGAGACCTGAAGGAAGCAGACCTGTGTATGAATGAACTCGTCCTCCCTCCAAATCTAAACAGTGTTCTGTATTTGAAAAAGCTGTAGTTATCATTGCATTTGTGAAGACAGTCATGGAATCACTAATATAAATCAATAGCTGAAAGCTTATCTGTGTCTAATTCAAATAACAGGCGCTTTAATAATACATTTCCCACTTTTTTTAATGATAGCATATTGTTTAGCCTCATTCAGAGACAAAAAGCAAGCTGCTTGAAGGCGTACAGGTTCTGAGATAAATAACTGAATAGATTCTGATCTTGAAATATTTTCTCATTGTTCCTTCCTTTTAAAAATTTAGTGTGAAATTCCACCATTCTAATGGTGTAGGTTTGCATCAAACAGTAGTTTGCATTTAAATAAAATCACTCGTTAATGCGCAACGTCAGATGTTGCAAAACTTAAACAGTGGTCAGGATCCACTGTTAGTAGATCCAGTGCTGGTTGCTGCAGACGGCAGGAACCAACATGGCTGGTTGTTTTTTTTGATTACTACCTTCTAGGAGAGAGGGAAACTTTTCCATACAACCATAGAATCATAGAATGGTTTGGGTTGCAAAGGACCTTAACATCATCTAGTTCCAATGCCACTGCCATGGGCAGGGACACTTCACACTAAACCATGTCAGCCAAGGCTCTGTCCAACCTTGAACACTACCAGGGATGGAGCATTTACCACTTCTTTGAGCAACCCATTCCAGTGCCTCACCACCCTTACAGTAAAGAACTTCCTTATATCTGGTTTGAACTTCCTCTGTTTAAGTTTAAACCCATTACCCCTTGTCCTGTCACAACAGTCTTTAATGATAAGTCCCTCTCCAGCATCCTCATAGGACCCTTTCAGATAGTGGAAGGCTGTTACAAGGCACAAGGACAATGGTTGAATCTCTTGTGAATGCCATATAAATTCATTAAAAAATCATCATGCATCCACAAATTTTTTTTAATTAAAAAAATAAAGAACATTTAAACCAAAGTTAATTTTCTTCTCTATTTTTTAACTTCCCCTTTCTGCTTACCTTCTTTTGCCTCTTCCTGCCCCAAGCCTAAGAAGAATAGAAATTCTTACTGAAATCAGTCCATTATAAGAAGATTGCATACAGAATAAGAAACGGGATTTATGGAAGACTCAAATTTGTAGAAGATTGAGAACTCATTTAAATGCATTTGGAAGCCTTTTATGGATTATATATATAAAACAGATGCTGCATCTTAGAAAAACTTGTAATTCATTGTGATTTCTTACTTGACTGTGAAGTGGGAGAAAGAATGCATTTATAGCTTTAGGAACTAAGACAATGGTGTGGGTTTTTTCACAAAATAGAGTTGCTTTGCATCTTTTCATTTCCCCTGTTTGGGCATGGGTTCTCAATTACAGAATGCAGCACCTTTCATGACAGAATTTGATTTTTTTCCAAAGAGAGCAATTATTCAAAAGCCAGCAAGGACAACCAGGAACAGGATTAGGAACAAAATGAGTTGGTCCTAAAAAAGCAAATTTTCATTTAAGTAGAAACCACAGAATTACTGATAGGAACCATGTTAACTCTCCTCTGAGAATAATCCATGGTTCATCTGATATGAAACAGAACTGAGGTTTGTGCCTTCTCTTTATTGGACCAGTTAGGGACCTTGGTAGGTCTTCATTTAAGTCAGCTGAAAAAATGACCTGTTTGACAGAATGACACCTGTGAACCTTTATCTTTTTGAGTACACACTCAGCATGGATACACTGTATGGGGTCTGGGGTGTGTTGTATCCAGTGATTCCTTTATCCATAACAATTCTCCTCTGCACTAATTTGTGAGCTTTTGTAGGAGATTATACACAAGGTCAATAGGGCCATGGGTGGGACATAGCTTTGTGTTTCTGCATAAAGCCCAGACTCATCATGGGAAAAGCTTTTAATTGCAATGACCATTTCTCCTTCAAAGGCCTTGTTAACTCTCCTCTTTCTTTAAGGCAATTTGTATATCACAGGGAAATGGCATAAACCCTCAGACCCTTTGGAAGACAAATACTGTGTCTTAGAGTAGTAGAACTAAAGCAAAGTTTATTTGCTGCTCAGATGCAGTGCATTCAAGGGAAGTGCCTCTTTAAATTTTTGCTTCCTGTCATTACACTTTCCCAGCACTAGGTTTGCTCCAGGAGTCTCTTTTTTATTTATGCTTCTTAACCTAGCCATGAATGTTATTTGGCAGCTTGCCTTTTTTTTTTTTTTGATTTTTTTTTTTGAATGCTGCAATTTATTCCTTATATTTGCTGATCTCTGTTTAAATATGTTGAAGATTGAATTTGGAGGATCTGATTTTTATCTGTGACTTTTACCAGCTGATTGCTTGTTGCTGGTGCATAGTAGCTGTCTGTCAGTAGCTAATTCTTTGTTCCAAATACTTTTTTGGTACAGAAATAATGGCCTTAAAAGAAACATATTATGTGCAAGTTTTTTCATTCAGCAGCCTTCTTTGACATGTTTTCTCCAAGTTAAATTCAGTCATAGTATATGTTGATAACAGTAGGTGTTTTCTTTCCACAACTTCAAATACTGTAAAATTTGAAGGGAAAAAGATGAAAAAGTTGCCTTGGAATTAGCACAGAAAAAGTAGAATCAAAACCCTCACATTCTGTTTCCTTATCTAACACTGAATGAATATTTAACAAGTCCAAGACCCAAACCTCTCTGCCTTTGTGCTTACATTTGTAAATAAGACATCTTTTCAGTTTTTATTATGTATTTACATTGGGCTTTTTAATGTATTTGGTGAGGTTATTGCCTCTTATTAAGCATATATTAAGAGCAAAAGAGCATTTTGAACATTTAGATATGACTGTGTTGTGTATTATCTATTACATGCTGATACTTATTGATTTTCAAAACCACTAAGCCACTGCATAAGTTCTCTAGACATTCTTGGCATAGTTAAAATATGTTTCTAAGCATAAATATCCTAAATAGTTTTCATAATGTTTATGAAAAAGGAACTCTCCCACTTGGCTGAAAAAGCTAAGGGTCTTTTAGAAGAGAGAAGGGAATTTGATTGGACTCACAGAACTAATTAAGGGTTTCACTAGGGTTTTTTGTTGTTGCTTGCTGGTGACCATTGTAAATAGCAGTGGTAATTTATTTGCCTGAGTTGGAGAGTAGCCTAGATACGTGAAAGACTATTTTGGAGTGATTATAGCCTGATGGAGATATATATCAGGGCTGTGGGGCTGATTAAAAGTTTAGGAAAGAGAAAAAGAACAGAAAAACCAGCCAGAAAATACTGTGTTTGCCAATTAACTGCTCCTGCTGCACAGGAATGGAAAGAAGAAATATCTGGAAAGCAGAATGCCCACAGCCATCCTTGCTCTGATGTATGGCCTATTAGGGTGGAGGGTTGCAGGCAGGTAGGATGGGTTCCCATAGCAAAAGAGAATCCTTTACTAAAACTGGGGCTGCAGAGATCCAGAAGATTTCTTGAGTGTTTGAGGTTTTCATATTCTACTGGATGAATGGATCATTAAAATAGCTCTTTATTTCACTAACAAATCCTGTGTAATATGTTGCACATTATTCATAAAGACAACAGAAGGATTAAGATAGTATTGAAATTATTGTTCAAGTCCAATCAAGCATGACTGATTTTAACAAGTCAGTAGCTGATCAAATATCTGGTCAGTATCTACGCCAAATATTGTTTTACAAATTAGCACCCTCAGCCTGTGCTAAGTTATTTAGAAGTACCTGCTGAAAGTTACTCCCAAATCCTTTTTATTCTCACTTGGATATTCAAGTGCTGCTGAAAGTTTATTTCAGTAACACTTGTGATGAAATACATAACCTAGCTGAACTGAATCTCAAATTCAGACAGTATGTATGATTTTGTAGTGATTTACAGGGCTAAGTATAACATCAATCTGATATATAACCTGGCCCACCAGACTGACAAAATACTGGAGGGTGGTGGAAAAAGTAGACTATATAACCACCTTTTGATGTGTCAAAGCCATGTTGGTAGATTACTCTGGTCCCTTGGTCCTATGAGCCCACAGACTGGCCTGCTCCATGCAGCATTGGCTGGAGAACTGACTCTTTGGGCTTGCAGGAAGGGCATAATTCCCAAAAGTTGCTGATCTCTTGAAATATTTGCTGACGTTGGAAAATAATTCTTCTCAGTTGATGCCTCAAGACTGTTGCTCTCCTTTCCTATTTTTATCTGTCTCTACACCACCTTGTACTTCAAACTGCTTTGGTACCACTGGTATCATTCTTAAAATAGTATTTATTATGGTCCAGTCCAACTTCAACCAAAGAGAACTAGCAAGCTGACTCGATTGGGGGTTTACTGCAAAATTCATCTGTTTTATTTCAGGTAAGCAAATGAAAATAGCTTGATGTTTAACATCACCTCAACTTGAAGAAAACCTGTGCAGTGTAAATGGCCCTTGAACTTGCTGTGGTAGAGGACTTCTGCCAATCCCCCATTACATATACAGCTGGTTGTGCAAAGACCAAAATGTAAAGTATATCCTTGAGGGAAGAAATGTCCCCACTCTCTGACAGAGAAAGAATTCAATATTCACTATTTAAAAAGAGAATAACCTTTCTCCATCTCCCTACATAATCCAAATATTGCTGTCGACTTCTTTAGGTTAGGAGTTACCTGCCATAGCCACCTTTAGTGTGCTTATTGGGTAGCAAAACTTTTCAAAGCAGGCAAAGGTAAGCTGCTTAAACTTATTGTTTACATATATTGCTTGTATGCTATTTAATGTGTTAACTGTTGAAAACACTGACTTTACCAAAGAATTTTTGATGCAGGCATTTTCAAAGGAGATGAGTTTGAAGATGAAAGTTGCTTTTGTCTGAGCCAAGAGTTTCTTCCAGATGAGCACAGTGACACATTAAGAAAGTGCCTCACGGTCACCTGGGCAGCTGAAAATCTCAAGTGACACTTGTTGGGGATTGCTCTGCTTATTCTGCCTAGTGCTACCATGATAAAAATTACTGCAGTGCTGAATTTATAGCCTGTCTTTGCTTCTCGACTGCACAAGTAATTGATGCCTTATCACATAAAATGACGAGACTTATGGTTGTGAAAGAGTCTTTTGTTTCATGGAGACATAAACAGCGGCAAAGAGGATGGAGGAGTTTTACAATAGTATATAAGCATCTACAAAAGCAGCTGCCTTTGCACTCTTTGCTTAAAAAAATCATTAAGGTGCCAGGGTTCAGCTGAAATTGTTCTGAGCTAAGAGATGCAAGTAGCCCTGTAGCTGCACTCTGGTTTTCCCAGAGCAGTCTAATGCATGAAATAACACAAGGACTACCAGAAGCAGCGGGCTTTGCTCTTTACTGGCTCAGCCAGGGGTTAATGTTTATTTTTTTTACTTTAAAATAAATTCAATTTAAAGGACTGCCTGTCGAAAAGGCTGGTGGCAGTTTATTTATCCAGGCTGGTGAACACAGAGCCTATGAGGTCCTAAACTAATTTATGGCTCTGTTAGTCAAAATCAACAACTTAAACTCTCCCTGCAAGCTCACAAATGCATAGTATAGGTTATGGATTGCTGGGTTAGTATATACAGTGGGGTATTTGGCATAGCAGTCAGCTTCATATGCTCTGAGACACCTTCAGTTTATATATGAATTCAAGCTGTAAATCTCTGAGCACTTCTTTTAGGAGCATAACATCAACACAACTATGTCTGCCTCTGAAAGAACTGTCACAGTGTCCTGCCTGTGGCTTGGAAACCAAGATGGAATACTTGTTCCTTCTTATTCAGCAGTGCATTCCCGGAGGTTCCCTCTTTCTGCACTTTTACTATTACAACCATTTATAAAATCAGTTTTGTTGAAAGAGTATAAGTTCTGATCCCTTTTTTCTTCTGGAATTCACAGTATAATCTCTGGGGTTCATGTAGTTTGGGTTGAAATATCATGGTAACAGTATTCTTCATGTCTTCCTTAGATCTAAAATTACCAGTTGTAAAAACCCCACAATGTTACTTCCCCTCATCCCAGTTGTCCTTTGTGTACAAGTTTTACTGGAATGGATGATGACATTAGCAAGCTTTTTGGTGGGACATGTGACTTGGGCATGTTTGAGTAATCAATCTCTTTCAGCTTTACACACTTCCATAGCAACACTTATTGTAATAGAAAACCATAATATTCTAAAAAACTTGTGAAACTAATTTTTGACTTCTACTAGGTTCTAGTAGAGACTGATCTCAGAAGAATAGCCTTATTTTACTTGAGAATTTTTCAGGAAAGATTCAAATTATTTAAATGTAGCTGTACAGAGGTTTTTTCTACAGCTGATGGACTTAGCCAGAAGATGGTTCATTTCCCTCTAAGGTAAGGGCCCAGCTGTGTTAGATATTTCCCTGTGTTAAAGTGGGAGTTCAGATGATGATCTTATGATCAAATAACTTGATATTTGATCAAATGATATGATCAACTAACTTCATATTCTTCCTGTGTCTGGTCCTTGATTGCCTGCATAATGTGTTATAGAACACGAGATATGACTGGTTTTGAAAAACCTGCCAGAGACACACAGAGATACACATGAGTGTAGATTTCTGCATTGGGTACTAACTTTTAGAATCTTATTATAGTGATATTAACATGAAAAAATGAATGACTGGAATCAATCAATTTTGTTTGATGTGGAATTCTGTGTTTACAACAATAATACAGATTCAAGTTTTGCATCTGCCAAGTAGCTTTTCATTAATGACTATGAAATTTCAGTGAAGTTTAGCCAAAATATTTCAGTCTTTGACCTGCTATGAATGAAAAAGCATTTCCAGATGAAATTGTAATAAACATGGAAAAGCAACAAGAAAATGAAAATTTGCTGTTCCAGGGCTTTTGTTCTTAGATTTGCTTCAAAGCATACACTTGTTGACAATATTTTTATGCTATTTTTCTATAAAATTTGGTAGAAATAATTTTTGGTCATTTCCTAAGTTAGAAACCTATCTTACAAATTATATACTTTTTTTAATTTACATAAGGAAATTTCAGAATTCAGCTGGAATTCTGCAATTTCTCCTGATAAGATTATTCTATATTTACTCTGTACTTCAGGCTACATTTACAGTGCAATTACAGATGAAGAACGGAGATCAGTACACATTCTTGATGAAACAGTATGAAGATGTTTTCTACTAGAATATAATATCCCAGATAGTTTTGGCATTGACAACATAGGCAGCTTTATTAATATCTAGACAGCATCTTGTTAACTACCCCTCACTGTTTATTGAAAAGGATTGATAGTAAGGCCAAGGTGATTTCAAGAAAGTAAATGAACATGAATTCAGAAACTTTAAGTGAAATGTAAAAAAAATGTTCTATTCATAACCTCTTAATATTCATAGCCAGGAACTTTAAATGTAGTAAAACTCAGTGGCTTTGTGCACTTAAAATGGGTTAAATATTCAATCACTGGGGGTAAAAACAGTCAGTTAATTATAGTTAATTAACTTTTTCCTTTTTTTTTTTTCTTCTTTTTAATCAAATGTACCTTGGTTTAGTTTCTGTGTGACTGCACTAGAGGCAATGAAGGTTCAGGGTACCTGTTCCAGTCTGCAAAAAATCATCTGTAAGATAGGTTCCAGAATCATCCTTACATTGCCAGCTATATTTAAAAGTCAAATGAGAGCAAGAGATGAATAACAACACTTCTTCAGTCAAGGCAAAGTACAAATTCATGCCTCAAGGCTGCCTAGACCATGCAGTCAGGAACAGCAGAAGACCAAGTCTGGAGGCTGGCCTACCTACAGCATAGCTCAGGGAAGGTTTGGAAGCCCAAGCATGAACTTACATGGAATTCCCAAGCCTCAGGCTGGGGGAGAGGATGGTCAGGGCCCGAATTTAAGCCTTCAGGTTTTTTAATTTTCTTGAACAGTTTGTTCCTTGTAGGGCTCTCCTGATCCCTTAGATTTTAGTGAATGTTTCTCAGGGGTTTCTCTTTGGCTTGCTCACCTCCATCTTATCTTCCAGCAGCAGAATCCACAAACTCATACTCAGCTTCTCTTTCAAACTTGATAGCTCACATATCTTATCATATTCAGGTTGCTTTCCCCTGCTTCATCTCAAACTCCAGAGTGTCTTTCTCACATCAACATGTGAATGTCTCTCTGTCTGTCACCTCAGGTTCAACACAGCAAAAAGGCCTTCAAATCCTTTAGTAACGAGATGTCACTTCTGAAATAACAGGGAGTAGCAGGGAAACACCATTGCCTTGCCTGCCACTACATGCACAAAATCAGAGTGTGGTGGAAATTTTCAGATTATTTCTCCATAATATTTCTAAAAATATCTTTTCCTCTCCATCCACTCAGGTAATAATAAAATCCAGATTTATACTGACTCTTGTCAGTACAATGATACTTTTCACAGTGCTCTCAAATACAAACTTCCTAGAATGCAACTGATAATTTTCCAGCCAACACTTTGGTAAAATTACTCCCTTTAGTGGTGTCTCCCTTCTTTTCTAAATATGACTGACTCAACTAAAACCCTGAAAATCCTTGAGTGCCTGCATAGTGAACTTAGGCAATATTCAGGTATTATTTTAGCAGCATTGCTCCTCCTTGTAAGCTGAGGCACTTCAAAATTAAATACATCTTCACTGAAGTTAAAGAGACTGTGAACCAATATGGCCATGCCGTTATTACTGAATTTACTTTATTACTATCCAAAGGATTAGTATGCTCTGTGTCCAGGTGCCACAGACAAGCCTATACCATACTGCTGAACACTACCCTCATCTGGAAGAGATTTGGCTGTAAGGTAATGTGGACAAGCACGGGCCAGCTGGCCCTCTTATTTAGGAGCAATAGTTTGCACGGTAGGATGATATTGCATTAGGTGCCATTAACATTATCCTAAATGAACAAATTATGTTATAAGGTATGTGGCAAATGAATTGGAAATTGGAAAAGAAATGTAGCTCAGTGGGGTTAAACATTCTCACTGAGGAGAAGAAGGGAAGGGGGGAGAATATGCTAAAAATACCGTGCAAGAGTGTCTCATTTAACTAAGCTGAATAAAAGCTGATCAGCCATATTTCCTCTTTCATTTGGATGGGTACTTAGCAAGCTAGATAAATATATACCTATACCTCTTGCCTGGCTTTGATTACACCATTATGCCACTGAAATTGTTTGCTGTGTTGCTTATAGTAGCAGCAATGAGAGTTTGAAGAAACCTCAGTTCAAGTTGCTGAAGCGAGTTGCCTCAAAGATGTTTCTTTACTTAGGATTTTTGGTTAATATTCACATAAGGAATCAGGTTTTGTACCCTCAAAGTGTTCTACTAAGTATAGATTCATGTTTTCATACTAGGAGGGCCATTAGTATTATGAACAATATTTTATTCAGAAAGGTAAAACTCAAAAAAGGAGCATTCATTTCCTCTTCTAGTGATTGTGTAGAGAATTGTACTACCATAAAGTCCATTTGGCAAAGCAGACATGAAAGCTATTGGTCAGGGCTGTACCATACCAGCTGATACTATCAGCAAGCACTTTTGTGCAGTGCTTGAGTAAACACTTTCTCCTTTCAAATCCTCAAATCAGTAATGCTTCTGAGGGCTTTTTTTACAAATTCAGATCAAAACTAAAAACTAACAGTTGTAACTGTGGTTTTAGGTGCAACTTTTGTCTGAGCAATAAAAATGATAAAAATAGGAATGAGTGAAGCTGACACTTTGTTTTAATGATAAAATAATCACATCAAAATAAATCAGCCATTAAGATCCCTGCCTAACAAAACCATGAAGAAATCTCCACCCAAGTTGCTTCATTTCCCCATGCAGCCCTGGTTTTGTTCTTAAACTTTTACAAGTGAAAGGTAAATGTCTCTTTTAATTCACTGTAGGAGAATGTCTGGGCAGCACCCTTCTTTTTTTGCGTGTCTGGAAAACTGTAGGCAGCGTGTGATGCCTATTGAATATGATTTAGACTACATACCTGTCCACCAGCCTGGCACTTGATTTTGAGAAGGCACCTCTGATGCAGACAGTTGATGTCTGTGGGGCAAACACAGCATATGTGGATACACAAACAGTGGGGGAAAAAAAAGAGGCTGCCAATTTTGGGTAAACATACTGAAAACTGGGTGCTGTGCTAGGAACTGAGTAGGATGCTATCTGCACAAAGTTTTGCTGGTACTTTTGCTGTGACAGTGCTAATAGATGTCATGTAAGACTGCCCCAGGAAAGAGGATACTGAGGTTTATCTGTTTCTTGGTCTCCTCCTAGGGAAAATTACATGAGTCTAGACAGCACAAACACCACTGACTCCGAGAGAAAACATCTTTTCTCTGAAAAGTTATGATATGGGTGAAACTGCAATGCTAAATCTTTAGTAGCTCAGTACACAGGAAATTTTAGTATAAGCAGTTTGTATATGTCCCTAGGGCAATAGAAATGCCTTTTTGTAACCTTAAACAATGCAATATATGCTCTGAAGAATGCAAATGATGAATAGAATAGCTATTTTCTGGGCTTTTCCAGATAACTTGGAACAGAAACTTTTTTATGATGTGACAATAAAATTGAGGCTCCTTTACTTTCGAATGCTAATTTCAGTGTCACAATCTACATTACTGCTTTGAAAGAAGTAGGAAACTGCCATGAAAAAACCTGATGAACTTGAAACCCTCATGCTGGTATTTTCACCAGTGCAAGTCATGTAAGCAAGTGGAACATAAAAGGATTTTCATCTTTGCTTCCACATCGCACATGTGGTGTGATCTGGTAACTTGTATATATTCAAGCTGTTGGGTTAATAGTAATTATCAGCTAGTTTTTATACTGCTGTTGTGGTTTAAGCCCATCCAGTAACTCAGAACCACGTAGCCGCTTGCTCACAGCCCCCACCTTTCCTCCCTCCCACTCCCGGAGGGATGGGGAGGAGAATTGAACGAATGTAACTCCCATGGGTTGAGATAAGTGTAGTCCAGTAACTAAGTTATAACACAAAACCACTACTGCTTCCATCAGTAATAATAATGGTAAGAGAAATAACAAGGGAAGAGAGTACAACCATTCACCACCTGTTGACCGATACCAAGTCTGACTGAGCAGTGATCTAACCCTTCCAGGTAACTACTCCCAGTTTATATAAGTGGGCATGACGTGCTGTGGTATGGAATAGCTCTTTGGCCAGTTTGGGTCAGGTGTCCTGTCTCTGCTTCTCCTGGCTTCCCCTCCTCCTTGGCAGAGCATGAGATTCAGAAAGTCCTGGGTCAGACTAAAAATTACTGAGCAACAACTAAAAACATTGGTGTTATCAGTGTGCTCCCAG
>JASSUY010036088.1:0-13460 GCA_032466535.1 Forpus xanthops
GCAGGGGCTGTGCATCCATGGGTGTCCATGGGTGTACATGCAGGGGTTGTGCATCCATGGGTGTACATGGGTGTCCATGGGTGTACATGCAGGGGCTGTGCATCCATGGTGCACGGTGCCAGGGCCTGTATTCCCAGCCTCAACCTGGTGCACGGGTCCTACGGGTGCGCACTCTGCTCATGCAGGGATGCAGGGATGGGATCAGCCTCCAGCCAGCCTGGCCCTGGCATCCTGTACCTGGCCCTGAGCGCTCTGTGCAGGAGCCAAACCTCTCCTGAGGCTGCCGAAATCCACAGCACAAAGAGCTCCTGGGCTGAAAAGCTGCTCTGAGTGTCCAGGGCTCCTGCGCATTCCCAGGAGCCTTCATCCCCATGGAGCTGTGCAGATGGACCTGGGGGGGACCGGGCGATGCTCCCCTGCCTCGTGGAGGTGCATCTCCTGCATCCCCCCATCACCATCCTCTCTGTATGGCTGCAAGAGGCCCTGAGAGGCTGCAGCCCCCCCCGTGATGCCCCATATCCCCTGTTGGGGGGGCTGGGGGTGGTGACAGCCCCGCTATAGCACGGAGCTGTCCTTTCAGTGCCGTCCACAGCCCTTTGTGCCAGGCAGCCCTGGGAGAGGCTGGGACAGAAGAGCTGCTTTGCTCGGCCCTGGTTTTCCCAGCCCGCGTGCAGGGAACCTCCGGCGTGAGCTGAATGGCAAACAGAAGCTCCCCCCGCTCCTTCCCTTCTCCCTTCCCGGCCCTTTGTGTGCTGGGGCTGTGCCCCCCCCTCCAGGCTGACCTCAGCCCCCTTCGTCCCGCCATGCACATGTGCCCGGGCGCACGCACACGCATGTGCACGAGCCGCAGCGCACACGCGTGTGCTCATCCCCACTGCAGCCCTCGTTGCCGTTTCCCTGCTCCGCACCGTCTGCTCCCAACCCGTGCAGAGGTGTTCCACTGTGGATGCACAGCTCCGGCTCTGGCATCACCTCCTGCCCACCGCAGCCAGGGCTGGCGGTCAGAATTCCCAGGCTCTTGGGACCAGGCTGTGTTCTGCTGTCCCCAGGGGACCCCAGGCTGGTGGGGCTGGATGGGACCCAGTGGTGCTCAGGCAATGGTCCCAGTTACTCATGTTAACCAGGATCCATTCCCTTCTCCTTTGCTCCATGGCTGCCACCTTCTCCCTCATTGCATCACCCCATCACCACACATGGGGGCTGGGGGTGCCCCCCATCCTCTCCTCCTCATTCAGGGCAGGGGGAATTTGAACCCACACAGTGGCTTTTCCTCCCCTCCCTTTGCAGGGCAGAGCATGGCCCCAACCCTCCCACTGCTGCTGCTGCTCTGGGTGTTTGTCCCCACTGTGGTCCCGGAGGTGCTCAGCACTGGAGATGGCACAGGTAAACCCGGACCATGAACCGCATCCTCGCTCCATGCCCTGCAGTGGGGGCCTTGGGGGGGGAAGGAGATGTTACTCCATACTGGTCCCGCTCATGGCTCCTCTCTTTTCCCACCCAGAGGACCTCAAGGCTCTGCAGGTCTCCATCCCACGGGTACCAGCCCTGGATGCAGTGCTGGCGGGGGACATCACCATCCCCTGCCTCATCACCTACCTCGGCCCCCAGCCCACCACCAGCAGCAGCAGCAGCGCCGGGCGCCGCGCGGTGCTGGGGACCCCTCGGGTCAAATGGACCTTCATCTCCGAGGGTCGGGAGGTGGAGATCTTGGTAGCACGTGGGGACCGGGTGAAGGTGAGTGAGGACTATCGGCTCCGCGCCTCTCTGCCCATCTTCCACCAGCGCTACACCAACGCATCGCTGCTGCTCACCGAGCTGCGGCCCAACGACTCGGGCATCTACCGCTGCGACGTGCAGCACGGCATCGAGGACGACCACGACATCCTGGACCTCAGAGTCAAAGGTACCTAAGGGTGGGGAGCGGTGGTGTGTGGATGCAGTGGAATGCGGTTGCCATCAAGCCCATGTCCCCTCGCAGGAGTGGTGTTTCACTACCGCGAGGGCTCCATGCGTTATGCCTACACCTTTGCCGAGGCAAGGGAAGCCTGTGCCAAGATCGGGGCCCACATCGCCACCCCCGAGCAGCTCTATGCTGCTTACCTCGGTGGCTACGAGCAGTGTGATGCTGGCTGGATCTCGGACCAGACCGTCAGGTGGGCACCAACCCCTCAGCATCGCACCCAGCACCCTCCCATTGCCCCCCAGCAAGTCACCAGCCCTCCCTGCCCTGTCCCTCCCCAGGTATCCCATCCACACACCCCGTGAAGCCTGTTATGGAGACATGAACGGCTTTCCCGGGGTGAGGAACTACGGGGTAGTGGACCCGGAGGACATGTATGATGTGTACTGCTACGCTGAGGACCTCCCAGGTACCTGCAGTGCCATCATCCTCCCATCTCCTGCCCTGCTTTGCAGCTGCACTAACTCACCCCCTTAACCCATTGTGAACCCAAGCTGGTGCCCATCACTACCCTCAGGGCTGGATGATGCCCAGGGTGAGCTGCCGTGGGTCGCAGCACACTGCAGGTGCAGTGCTGTGTGGGGTTTGGGGTTTGGGCAAGGTGATGCTGTGCTTTACATGGGCTGTGGAGCTGGAGGGGGGGACTCTGCATTAGGGGCTGTAGTGATAGGACAAGGAGTGATGGGCTCCAACTGGAGGAGGCAAAGTTCGGGTTGGATCTTCGGCAGAAGCTCTTCCCTGTGAGGGTGCTGGGGACCTGGAGTGGGTTGAGCAGAGAGGCTGTGGAGCTCTGCAGTGCTCAAGGTCGGGTTGGAGCCCTCTGCTCCCGTGGAAGGTGTCCCAGCCCAGGGCAGCGGTTGGCACTGGAGGAGCTTTATGCTCCCTCCAACCCCCCCGTTCCAGGTCTGTTCCTATGGGAGTCAGTGATGCAGCGGAGCCCACGGGAGCTCCGGAGGAGGCGATGGGGGGGTCCCCGCGCCCCCCGCCCGCCCCTGACACCGCCTCCTTCCTCTCTTCTCAGGGGAGATCTTTTTGGAGACGGCTCCGTTGCGGTTCACACTGCGGGAGGCGGCGGAGCGGTGCCGGGCGCGGGGGGCGGCCCTCGCCACCCCCGGGCAGCTCTATGCGGCGTGGAGCGCGGGGCTGGACGCCTGCAGCCCGGGCTGGTTGGCCGACGGCAGCGTCCGGTACCCGATCGTTACCCCACGGGAGCGCTGCGGAGGGGCTCTGCCCGGCGTCAAAACCATCTTCCAGTTCCGCAACCAAACGGGATTCCCCGATGCTCAGAGCAGATACGATGCCTATTGCTTCCGAGGTAAAGAGCCTGCCTGCCCGGTGCTGAGGGGTGCTGGGAAGCATCCAGGCAGGGATGCGGGTGCCTGGGTGGGTGCAGGGTGCTGGGATGTGCGCACGGATGGGATGGCGTTGGGAGTGGGATGCGTTAGAGCAAGGATGGCTTTGTACTCTCCACCTCCTGTGGTAGGATAGGGATGCCTTGCACGGTGTCTGTATTGCATGCCGATGTATATAGGGATAACCTGCATGGGCCTCATGCATGCTGATGTGTTGAGATAGAGGAGGGATGCTCTGCGTGGTCTCAATAGTGCATGCTGCTCTGTCGTGATAGAGGAGGGACGTTCTGCGTGGTCTCAGTAGTGCATGCTGCTCTGTCGTGATAGAGGAGGGACGTTCTGCGTGGTCTCAATAGTGCATGCTGCTCTGTCGTGATAGAGGAGGGACGTTCTGCGTGGTCTCAATAGTGCATGCTGCTCTGTTGTGATAGAGAGGGATGTTCTGCATGGTCTCAATAGTGCATGCTGCTATATCGTGACGCAGTAGGGATGCCCTGCACATCCTCACCACTGTATTGCCACAGGACAGGTCTGTGTGAGCTGCGTGGCTCCGGGATGGTTATTCCCATGGCCGGGGTGCTCTGCAGGAGCTTGGGCACATCCTGCAAGGCTGCTTTTGGGCAGCATCACACAGTGGTGAATAGGAAACGGGACTCGGACACCGGCGCTGAGCTGCCGATGGGCTGGTGCTGGAGGACAGGGGGATAAGCCAGGAGGGAAAACAGCCATGGAGGGGGGAAGAGCTGCCCCTCTGCTCCTCTCCCCCCCCCCCCCAGCTCCACATCTCTGTGCATCCCCGCAGGGCCGTGGGGATGCTGCGCATCCCTGTGCCTCAGTTTCCCCGTGTCTCAGCAGGGAATCCCATGGGTTAGGCAGGACGGACCTGTGCCATGACCCCGCAGTTCCCATAACACACTAACTCCCCACGCTCACCTGCGCTCCCTGGGCTGGGCTGGGGGTGAGGAGCAGGACCCCCCCGGGGCTGGGATGCTGCTGTGCACCAGGAGGAGCCGCTGCCTGGCTGAGCCCACAGCGGGTGCCGGGCTGTCCCCAGCGCTGCAGCGAGGAGCTCCGCTGCCTGCAGGCCGGGGCAGTAATACCCCACTTTCTTTCTGCCCACAGAAGGGACAAAGTCTTTCCCTGAGGCTCCAGGAAGCTCCGAGGGCCTCCAGGAGATTGTTACAGTGGCAGAAAAGCTGGAGGAGCTGCAGCTTCCCAAAGCGCAAGTGGAGATTGAGTCGCGAGGGGCTATTTACGCCGTCCCTTTCTTTATGGACGATGATCTGGGACAGCCAAGCCCGGTCCCCGAAGACGCACCAGGGACAGGGGCCAGGCACCCCCCAATAGATACTTCCATGTCCTCAGGTCACCCAACCTCTGCCCCCCCCCCCTTCCCCATGGCCCCGGTGTCCCTCAGGAAGGTGTCCCACTTAACTGTGCTGGGAATGGGAGCCCATTCCCTGAGGAGCAGCGTGGTGACAGGGGCAGCTGGGGACTCATCCTACATGGGGACATGGAGCAGGATGGGGTGAGAGTTGGGCACCCATCCCATGGCGCCAGGGCTGATGTGCAGAGAGGAGCAGCAGGGATGGAGACACCAGGCTTGCTCAGAGGCACCCATGGGTGCCTGGCTCACCCCAGCCGTCCCCATCCCTCCCACAGAGGGACAGCCCATGGAAGGGCACCGGTGCCTTGGTGTAGGGCTGCAGGGGCATCCGTCCCTCCCTCTCTTGGCACAGTGTAGGTGCAGGACTGTGGTTGTGCAGCACAAAGAACAGGGTCCGGTGGCCGGAGGGAGAGTTGAGGGGCTGAGCATGGCCCCTGCTGCCGGGAAGCTTGGCAGGGGCCAAGGCAAAGCTCCCTCTGTGCTGGTTCCGAGGGACATCACCTGGAGTCGGGGCCATTCCCGTCTCCACATGCATCTCCATGCCAGCATCACCCCCGGATCCCAGCACCGGCGGGCAATGCCGGCACCCATGGCCCCGCGGTTGTGGCTGTGGCTCCTCGGTGCCAGCCCCTCACCACCTTTTGCTTGCCCTTTGCAGAGGAGGAGCAGGGAGCAGCCCCGGGCAGCAGGTCTGAAGGGCGAGATCCCAGCCAGCCCATGGAGCAGGATGGAGCCACCAGCGTGCAGATGCTCTCCATAGCCCCGCGAGTGGGCGCAGAGGGACCCACTGGTGCCCCGTCCATACTGGGGGCTGCAGAAGGTGACCCAGAGCCTCCTGAGGGGCTCCCCCGGCCGCCCAGCCCCACGCATCACCCTCAGCACCCCCGGGATGCTGTGGGACGCTCAGCCCACGCTGTCAGCACCGGCGCACCGGGGCACCGGGGGCCAGCGCCGACCAGAGCCGCTTCTGCCACCTCGACAGACAGGCGAGAGCACGGCGGGACCCCCCCCGGGGGGGTGAGAGCCACCGGCCCTGCTGCTGAAGATGCGGAGCTCTCGGGGGATGCGGTGGAAGGCCCCGGGGCGTCCCCGCTGCCTGCGGCGCCCGTGCGGCCCCAGGAGGAGGGAGAGGAACCGTCGGGGGCCCTGTGGCTCCCATCGCCCGTGGCCCCGGGGGAAGGGGGCACAGTCCCTGCGGCGGAGGTGACCGTGGTCACCCCGTGGTACACGGAGGGGCCCGGCGGCAGCAGCAGCACCGCGGCCATGGAAGGTGAAGAGGCTGCGCCGGGCACTGACCGTGGGACGCCCGCAGCATCTTCGGAAGAGGAGGAAGAGGAGGAGGAGGAGGAGGAGGAAGAGGAGGAGGAGCCGCCCGCTCCCTCCGCTGCAACCGTGGAGGGTTTCCTTGCAGCCGTGCCCGGAGAACCAGGTGGGACCCGCAGGGATGGCCTCAGCTCTCCCCACACCGACAGCTCCGGGGTGATCCCCGTGGGGACCCCATTGGGGGACCCGGCGCCCAGCACCGAGGTGCCCCTGCCCGCCCTCCCCACCGAGCGGGCCAGCGTCGGGGCGGGCACCGCGGGTCCCCGAGGCACCACCTTGGCCCTGGGGGCAGCGCTGGTGGCTGCGCTGTGGCCATAGGGACCACCAGCACCTTTCCTTCACGCTGCCCGTCCGTCCGTGTCCCTTCTCGCTCCGTCCTCCTCAGCTGAGCACGGGAAGGTCACAGCTCTGGGGGAGCACGTATTTGTCAAACAAATTGATCCGAGCTCCGCATGCACTTTAAACCTCTTCTACTTCTGTGAAGTGTTTTAATGACTCTTTCCACGGGACCCCCCTCCCCGATTTAACTCCCATGAGGCTGCCCCCCTCCCTCCTCTTCACTAACGGTGGTACTAATAAAGGGAATTAAAAGCTTTCTAGAACAAGCACCTCGGCTTGCTCTTCCCTCCGTCCTCGCGCCCGCGGCCTCCCCACTGACGCACTAATCCCCCCCTCCCGCGAGTCCCTGGGGGGTGATGGATGGGGGGGGACCCGGCTGCTTTGCATCCTCCCTGGGTGGAGGGAGCTGCATGGTGTGAGCGGGGGGGGGATTCCCAGTAATGGGGTGCAGCATCCCCGGGAGTGCCCCCACCCATGTGGGCTGAGGTTGGTGAGCAGTGGGTGCATGAATGGCCACAGGCGGGGGTCATCCACTCAGGTCCCCCCTCTGGGATGCTCCCTGCCCCAGTGCCAGGCCCCTTTCCTGCTCATCCCATGGGACCATGTAGGACCATGCAGGATCTCTGCTCCCCTGGTCCTGTGGTATGGATGATGCTCCATGGCTGGAGGCCGTATCTCATGGGGTGGATGCCTTCTCCCTGGCAAGGAGAGATGCTCACAAAGAGCCATCCATGGGGTGTTAGAGGCCCAAATAACTCATCCTGCTCCATGCTGGGGATGAGCTGTGTGTCCTGAGGCACCTTGTGGGGAGGCAGCGGTGCCTGGGGATGGGTGAGGGTGGAAGCATCATCATCTGCACGGCTCCACTGAGCCAAGGACCGTGAAATGGGGCATCATAAGGCTGGAGGGCATCAAGGACTTTGAGCCTCTGCTCGACTGGCACCGCTGCAGCCCTTAATCATGCTCTTGAGCCTGGGCTGGGAGCACACGATGTGCCCTGGGAGCTTTAATGACCGGAACGGGCTGCTGGGGACATGAGTTATCAGCCCTGGCCAGGCTGAAGGTGATGAGGGACAGGCGGGAGGTTCACCTTGCTGCCAGGCTGGGGACGGGCTGTGCCCAAGGATTCATCCTTTGCACATGTGCTGCATCACTCCGGGAGCAGCAGGAGACCCCCCCCGGGTGGCAGGAGCAGGCCAGGGGCTGGCACAGCACTGAGCTCCTGCTGTGGAGGATGAGAGCATCCAGCTCACGTCCCCGTGCTCTGCGGGGTGGCCAAAGCCCCAGGTCCAGCCGGCTCCAAGCCAGCCGCATCCATGGGAGAAGGGCAGCATGGGACGGCTCCAGGCCCTCCGTGTGCCTGAGTCCTCCTCCTGCCCGAGCCTTGGTGCATGGGCAGAGCAGGGACCTGCGGGGAGCTCGAGGTGAGGAAGCTGCGTGTGCCTTGCAGGTGGCTGCATCCCCAACCCCTGCCTGAACGGAGGGACCTGCACGGAGGACGATGGCCCCGTCTCCTGCCTCTGCCTGCCCGGCTATGGAGGCAGCAGCTGTGAAAGACGTGAGTGCTCCATGGTGATGGATGTGCCATGGTGCTGCTGAGCCTGGACACGTAAATGTGGGGAATGGAGGGGGTTGGGGGTCTCTGCTTGCCGATGAGTGGGGCTCCATCACCCTGACCCTCTCTTTTCTGCCCTCCTTGCTCCCCACCATGGCTCAGCACTGAGGCAGTGCAGCCCTGGCTGGGACAGCTTCCAGGGAGCCTGCTACAAGCACTTCTCCACGCGGAGGAGCTGGGAGGATGCGGAGGGACAGTGTAGGCATTACGGGGGACATTTGGCCACCATCCTGACCCCGGAGGAGCAGGACTTCATCAATGGTATGGACACCACCGCTTCCCCATCCTGAGCTCTGCCCATGGCACCCTCAGCATCTCTCAGTGCTGGGCTTCAGATTGAAACCTAGAAGCCAAGAGTGGTCAAGAGCCAAGAGAGAGCAAATGGACCCAGGCTGGGAAAGGCAGAGGAAATTAAGAGTAAAGGAAACAGCTGATATTGTGGACTGACCAGAGTGTGGTTAGATGTTCACTTGGCTGATGGAGGATGGATGGATGGATGGATGGATGGATGGATGGATGGATGGATAGATGGATAGATGGATGGGTGGATGGATGGATGGGTGGATGGATGGATGGATGGATGGATGGATGGATGGATAGATGGATAGATGGATAGATGGATGGGTGGATGGATGGATGGGTGGATGGATGGATGGGTGGATGGATGGATGGGTGGATGGATGGATGGATGGATGGATGGATGGATGGATGGATAGATGGGTGGATGGATGGATGGGTGGATGGATGGATGGACACACAGATAGAATCATAGAATTACAGACTGGTTTGGGTTAGAAGGGGCATTAAACCTCATCAGGGACAGTCAGGAACAGGCAGGGACCAGCAGGGTCCTGGGCACACGGGGCTCTGTCGCCACCTCCTGTCCGGCCCTGTCCCCATGTCCCCAAACCTCAAATGTCCCAGCACCCACCACCTCCTCACCCCCAGTCCCCAAATCTCCCCATATTCAGCCTCCAGCTTCCTTGAGCCTCCTCCTCATGGGTGGTGCTGAGGGGGGGTCTTGGCTGTACCTCTCCCAATACCCTCCTGCACCCCCCAGACCAGTACAGAGAATACCAGTGGATCGGCTTGAATGACCGGACCATAGAGGGGGATTTCCAGTGGTCCGATGGGAGCCCCTTGGTAAGTGGGGGGCCAGATGCCATATGCACCCACCCCCGGGCACCTCATCATCCTTCTCCATCCTCCTCCTCCTCCTTCACTGCTTGGGAAGGTGTCTGTGGGGTGGGTCCAATGGTGGGACCAGGCTTTGATTCCCTAAGAGCATCCTCAGGGGTGCCTGGATGGACCCCAAGGCCATGCCAAGGGGCATGGAGCTGCCGCTACCTCACTCCTAATGGGGGTGTCATGGCCAGGTTGGGGGGTACAAGTGAGCCCCCCCTTCTGTGCTCCCCTCTGCAGCTCTATGAGAACTGGCATCACGGTCAGCCCGACAGCTACTTCCTCAGTGGGGAGAACTGTGTGGTCATCGTGTGGCACGACGGGGGTCAGTGGAGCGATGTGCCCTGCAACTACCACCTCTCCTACACCTGCAAAATGGGGCTGGGTAAGCCATGCCCCCCCTCCCCATTCCCTTGCACTGAGCTGAGGGGGCTGCACCCTCTGCACCCCCAAAGTGGGACTTTCCCACCGTGGCCGCGGTGCAGAATCAGCCCCACGGGCTGCTTAGCTCGTTTGGGGGCTGTCTGCTGTGGTTTGGGGGTGCCCATCGCTGGTTGCCCCCCCCCAACAGTGCAGTGCGGGCCCCCCCCCGCCATCATCAACGCCCGCGCCTTCAGCAAACCAAAGCAGCGTTATGAGATCGGCTCCACGGTGCGGTACCGGTGCCGCCCCGGCTTCCTCCCGCGCCGCTCGCCCCTGCTCCGGTGCCGGGAGGATGGGACATGGGACCCACCGCAGCTCCTCTGCCGGCCCGGTGAGCACAGCGCTCCCCTGTCCGCCTAACGTCTGCCTTCGGGGCTGCCCATTGACATCAGGCTCCTTGTGTACCCCCCAGGCCTGGCTCAGCCCCCCGATGACTGAGCATCACCCCGGGGCCATGGCACTGCTGCGGATGGGGATGGCGCTGGGACAGCGGTGCGGAGCCAGCGTGGCACAGACCCTCTGCAGGGGGTTCCCCTCCTCTTTGGTTTTGTATCTGTACAAAGAAACCCTCACAACTAAAGATCCCCTGGAAAGGAATCGGCAGAGACCCGAAGTGGAGCACGAGGGGTTGGTTTGTTCCTGGGTTGCAATAGAGGTGAAATCAAGGCGGGGAGCAGCGCAAAGGGTGGCATTGATGTGCCGATGTCACCACCAGCTTTCCCCCACCTTTGGCCCAAGGAGCCTCCTCCTGTGACACCCTCAGGGATGAGATCCTGTGCTGGATGAGCTCTTCCCCATATGGGCAGCAGCCACCAGCACTATGGAGCCAGAGAGCCCCTGGCACAGACAGTGCACTGCCACATCCGCAGGGATCACACGAACACGGAGCTCAATGTGCGGTGCTGCTCACAGCAAACACTTGGGATGTGTGGGCTCAGGAGCCAAGGATGCTGGCATCGCCCCATGAGGTTTTCCCCCCTGTACCATGCCAACTCCTCTGCTTTTCATAGCTCTTTATAGCAGCAGAATTCAGGAAGGCTCTGAGCATGGTGCCAGGAGCAGTGATAACCCCTGGGACAGCACCATGCCCTGCTGGAGATGGAAAATCCTCATCAAATTCCCCTCTCCTGGAGGCCAGGGGTCCCGGGGCAGCGGTCAGGCGGGAGTGTGGCTTTGCCATACAGCCTTATGTGCTTTATTAATCGAGAGGGTGAAACTCCATTAGTCACACAGGGTAATGCCCAGCCCTCCAGAGTCCTTCTGGCTGTGGGAAGCAAGGATGGGGTGAAGGATGCGCTGGGGTTGGGGAGAAGGGTGCTGGATGAGACCCACTTCCTAGCCCAGCAATGGGTTTGGCTTCTCCAGCAAGCCCTGAGCGCCCAGCGAGCCCCAAAGCAGCTCCATCAGAGGATGCACCAAGCACCCAAACCTGTCCCTATTGCTCTATCAGAGGATGTAGGAACCACCCGAAACCACCAGGAGACCCCTGCTCCATACCCTGCCCCAAGCTCTGCCTATGGGATGGCGAGGGCTGGTATCCCACCACATTCCCACCTCTCCTCCCGACGTTCCTACTCCTCCACGAAGCAGTAGGTGCCGTAGATCCGCCGGTCCTTGCTGGGGAAGCCGAAGCTGTGGACCCCGGGATGTGGGAGCCCCCCGCAGCGCTGGCGGGGGGTGGTGATGGGGAACCTCACGCTGCCGTCCTCCAACCACCCTCCATCGCAGCGATCCAACTGGGAGAACTTCCATGCGGAATAGAGCTGCCCCACTTTGGCCATGGCGGCCCCATGGTTGCGGCATGCTTGCGCGGCCTCCTTGAAGTTCAGGTGGCCCCGGATGAAGTAGACGTGGCCTGGGGATGGGTGGACATGGCAAGTGAAGCGGTCATCACTGGTGATGGGATGCACAACCTCATCCCTGGTATCTCCTACATCTTAGGCAGAAGCTCTTCCCTGTGAGGGTGGTGGGAAGCTGTGGCTGCCCCATCCCTGG
Organism: Forpus xanthops; assembly: GCA_032466535.1. Taxonomy (NCBI): domain Eukaryota; kingdom Metazoa; phylum Chordata; class Aves; order Psittaciformes; family Psittacidae; genus Forpus; species Forpus xanthops. The sequence continues at coordinate 11,577 of JASSUY010036088.1, forward strand.
CAGTGCTCAAGGCCAGGTTGGACAGGGCTCGGAGCAAGCTACTCTAGTGGAAGGTGTCCCTGTCTGGGGCTTTAGATGAGCTTTAAGGTCCCTTCCACCCCAACCCATTCTACCACTCAAGTCTAGGCGGCCATTGCCGTTGGATGGGAGGGACAGAGGGCCCCAGCACTACCTTGGAGAGCAGAGGTGAAGCAGAAAGCATCGAACCGATCCTTCTGCTTGTCCCTGGCCCCATAGGTGCGGACCCCGGGCAGGAGGAGGCGGCCGCCGCAAGGCTCCCGCGAGTTGATGATGGGATAATGGACGGTCCCATCGAGGACCCAGCCGGCGTTGCACCAATCCAGCCCCTCCGTCCAGGCTGCAGGGCGAGAGGCAGCTCAGCACCATCCCAAGGCCCAGGGGGGAGCACTCTGGGGCGGATGAGGGGGCTCTGGGGATGCTTCACCTTTGTAGAGCTGCTGGTAGGTGGCGAGGCGGGAGTCCTGCTGCTCGCACGCTCGCTTCGCTTCCGGGTAGTTCAGTTTGTAGCGCCCATTGCTGGGCTGGTAGGGGAAGACGATGCCTGGAGGAACAGGAACAGGGACCGGGCAGAGATTGAACCCCCCCCGTGTGCTGGGCTGCATCCCCAGAGCGAGAGCAGGGGCTTGGAGGGGATCCTGCCCCTCCGCTTGAGCCCTCTGCAGCACTGGGAGCAGCGCCGGTGTCCCCAGTATAAGGATATGGAGCTGCTGGAGCAAGTCCAGAGGAGGCCACGGGGATGAGCAGGGGCTGAAGCAGCGCCCATAGGAGCCAGGCTGAGAACATTGGGTTTGGTTCAGCCTGGAGAAGAGAAGCTGCGTGGAGACCTCAGAGCAGCTCCAGCGCTCAAAGGGGCTACAAGGATGCTGGGGAGGGATCTTCATCAGGGACTGTGCAATAGGAGAAGGGGTGATGGGTTCATACTGAAATGGGAAGTTCGGGTTAGATCTAAGGCAGAAGCTCTTCCCTGTGAGGGTGCTGAGGCACTGCCATAGGGTCCCATAGCAGCTGTGGCTACCCTATCCCTGGCAATGTTCAAGGCCAGGTTGGATGGGGCTTGGATCATCCTGCTCTGGTGGAAGACGTCCCTGCTCCACGGCTGAGGTTGGAACTGGATGATCTTAAGGTCCTTTCCAACCCAACCCCGTCTGGAATCCCATGTGAAGGAGCTGCTTTCCCTAAACCCCCTTTGCTTTATCATCCCCAAAGACTCAGTGCTGGGAGATGGGGCTTTACAACTGCAGAGCCAAGGGCCGAATGCACCCATCCACTCCTCAATCCAGCCCAGGCGCCCAGGGGATGAGCCCAACCTCACCCTCGAGGTGCAGCGTGAGCGAGACGCTCTCATCCTCCAGCCCATTGACGAGCTGGCAGCGGTACCGTCCCTCGTCCTCTAGTGCCACGTGGCTGATGGTCAGCGAGGCGTCGTAGCGGTGGCTGTGGCGCAGGCGCACGCGCGGGCTCAAGGGCCCATAGTTCTTGTGGTAGAGCCCGTTGGTGATGATGATGATGCTCTCGCCGTAGTTGGCCGGCTCCACCTTGCTCCACTTGACACGGTAGTTGCGGGGCAGCGCGCGCAGGACGCAGGGCAGCGTGGCCGTGGCACCGCGCCGCGTGTGCACCGCGGTGTGCAACGGCTCCAGCAGGTACTGCAGATGTGGGGGGGCTGAGGGGCACCCGCCATGGGGTCACCACAGAGCTCTGATGCTGGCCCACCACCCTCCAACCCTCATTGGTATCTCCAGACTGGTTTCCATCACTCATCCATCACCCTCCAACCCTCACTGGCATCTCCAGACTGGTTTCCATCACCCATCCATCACCCTCCAACCCTCATTGGTATCTCCAGACTGGTTTCCATCACCC
>JASSUY010036089.1:0-25042 GCA_032466535.1 Forpus xanthops
CTTCTCTGGGCACCCTGTGCCAGCGCCTCAGCACCCTCACAGGGAAGAGCTTCTGCCTGAGAGCTCATCTCAATCTCCCCTTTTGTCTGGTGCTATCTCCCACATGAAGCAGGACAATGGCTTTGTGTAGTGGTGCAAAACTTGGATATCTCTGTCACCTAAAGCGCTGTGGGTAGGTTTTAACACCCACAGAATCCATGGTGGTGGTGCTGGCTGAGCAGGACTTGCAGACTCTCTTATCTCTGGCACAGCTGCTCTTCCCAGTCCTTGTCCTTGTTCCCCCTCTGCCGAGGCACCCACATCCCAGGGGATATCTCTGGGCATACCAAGGTGCATGGTGACATTGGGACTTGAACAACTGATGTCCAAGGTGCAAGTACCAAAATACATCTGCCCGTTTGAGCAACTTAATGTTGAACCATAAAATCCAGCACTTTACCTCCCAGTATTTCCCCTGGTGTATGAAAACTTGTATTTCCAGGACAGGTGGGTTTTCTCATTAACTTAATCCCTTCGTAGAGAACTCTAAGTGAACTGGACGTGGTCTTTATTTAGTTACACAGGTCTGACTGTGCTGGGTTAACTATAAATCAAAGCTTGAAGTGGGATTTCGTGCTGATGAGCTTTCCTGTATTTATATCCGTTCCATCCCAGAAAGAGTCAAACATTTGTTCCAATCCAACAACTGCTCAAGAGCACATTTGTGTGAGCACAGCAGAGCAAGAGCACCCTGGAACAGCACCATGAGCACTCGGCCATGGCCTCAGGCTGGGACAGCAGCAGTGGGGTTGGTCATGGCACAGAGCAAAGGGAAGGGGAAGGAACTTCAGATACCACTGAAGTCATTGATTTCAACCACGCTAGTGGCACATCTTTCTCACTTTGTGCCTGATGTTGGGGCTTTTGTTCCCAGATAAAACCAGGCATAGATGGGTTGCATGGCTTTCTTAAGCAAACATGGGTTAAAATCAGTATTATTGGGTCTCTTAAGACCTCTCCACCGTGTTCGTCCTCTGGATTGCATCCTCACTTGTGCCCTTTACTTTGGGCACTAATTTGCATCAGTTGAGGTTTGGGATAAAGCTGTCATTCCAAGTTCGTGGTATTTGATGATCATTCTGCAGTTATATTTAACTGTGGTCCCTTGGCTGGCTCCAGGATCGGGATTGAAGCATTTGTGGTGCCGGCAGCCCAGCCTCTGGTACTTCCCACTGTGAGCATCTGCAGTTCCCTGCACTTTTGCAAGGCTGGATATGGGGTTGTGTTGCATTTAACATCCTGCTTTTTCCTTTAAAAGACAAGCATTTGGCATTTGCTGCTTTTAAAGCAGCTTCTGGCTTTTCAGGCTTCAAAATTCCCAAATGATTTGAACTTTGCTGCTCTAATACCTTGAGAAAGAGCGCTATTTGGGAGCAGACAGGCAGCTGTCATTCCTAGAGGTGCTCCCAGTACTTTTGTATCAGTGGGGCTGTGAAAGGTGAGGATAGTGCTGGAGAATCCAGGTCAAGCTGGTGGTAGACAGGCAGGAACTTGGCCAGTTGTAACGTGGTATAATCGTGCATGAAATCAGAGTTGTCCTCTTTGACTCAGCTTTAGGCTCAGTGCGATGTTTGGGTATTACCATTATGGGGTTTTAACTCTTTCTAAATGCTGCAGTGGGCATGGGAAATGTGACACAGTTTATGGAAAACAGAGTTCCTGAAGTCTGGAAAGCTTCGAGCAGCTCTGCTGACAGCAGGACTCTTAACGTGTGCTCCAAAAGCAGCCTGCGAAGACGGCGGCAGCACCGGGACAGAGCATGGAAAGATGGCACCAGGCCCAGCGATTATTTCCTGATAAACAGCACAAAGCAGAAACCAATCCCTGTGTCCACTGAAATCTTCCCCATCCACTGCTCCGGGCAGTCTCTGCTGCCACGACCACGTAGCAACCCACCTCCCTGTTGGGCCTTTGTGTCTCTGCATGGAGGAGGCAGCAAGCATCCGTCCTGCTGAGTGGGTCAAAGTATTCCTGATGAGTAACTTGGCTAGGTCTGTATTGGTCAAAAATACCTCCTGATGGAGCAAACTCTGCTCCTGAACAGCCCAGTGCTTCCTGTAAATACCTTCTAAATATAATGTCAGGAGTGATCTTGGCATATTTAGAAGGGATCTGATTCACTTTGGATGAATTGCGTTGATTTTTGTTTTCCCTTCCCAACTGTATGTTGTTTCACGTGACACTTGCTGTCATAGCTGGCAGGGATCAATGTTTCTTTGCCAGGAGTTGGAGATTTGTTCTCTGGTGGTTCCAGTGAAGATTTACTTCTCTTTAGCCAAACCTGCTCATTGCTGTGTTGAAATCCCCCACCCAAATTACTTTCCTCCTTGGATTTTGCACACACAGCCTGTGTTGGTGGCTGACACATTGGCCTAATAAGGTGCAGTTGGAGGTCCGTGGTTGAACCCTGGCTTGAAACGCAGTTGTGTGTTTTTGCTGTGGTTTTTATCTCTTGGAATGTTTTTCTGGACACTTCAAATGCCTTCTTTTTGTTTTGGAGCAATTGCAGTTGACTCAAGGGAGAGAACATCCAGGCAGTTGTTTACAGAGAGCTGTAAATGTCAGGAATGCTGCATGAGTTCTGCAAAGGATGTTCCAGAAACCAGAGGTGACACAATTTCTTTTCTGAAGCAGTTCCCGGGTCCTTTTTCTTCCATGGAGTCTTTGGAATCAAAATCAGATGTTGAGATACTTTCTCCCATCTTTTCCCTCATTTGTCATCCTCCTCCAAAGCCGTCTCCCTGTGTGCCTCATTAAGTTAAACTACTGCTTTGGCCATGGTCCTCCCTTTAGCGCTGCTGGGGCTGTCGACGGCTGGGAGCAAAGTTCCTCATTGCTCCAGCTATTCCTGAAGATGGGACTTGGTGCTTCAAGCAGACTCAGATGGGTTCTCCTTCAAAAACCTTTTTCCTTCAGCGTATCTGTTAAATAAACCCCAAATGGAAAGCCAAAAAAGCTTGGAGAAGACCAAGCAAAGCCATACCTGAGTTCTAATTGACTTTTGATCATAGAATCGTAGAACGGTTTGGGTTGGAAGGGACCTTACAAATCATCTAGTTCTAGCTAGATTGGGGTTGGACCTGGCCTTCCATTTCCTAATGTGAACAGCAGGGTTTATGCCTCTGGCTTTTCCACAATTACTTTTTCCTGCTGTGACAGTGTCTCAGAGGTGCTCCCTGATGCCTCAGTGCTCAGAAAGCCCTGGAGTGTTTTGCATTGGTGGGGCAGAGCATTGCTCCCTGAGGCCAGACGAAGTTGATCTTATAACTGTGGTTAGAACTGTGCTGCTGAGTCCAGTGCATTGCCTTTGAGTGTCTCATCTGTCTTGCAGAGTTGTAGCATGGAGGCACTTCCCTGCACAAGATCTCACAGTCTACCTACATCCTGTCACCAAATCAGAGGCAGGAGAGGGTGTAACAGAGATCCTGAGTAGTTCTGTAGGATATTTTAGGATCTTGGCTCATACTTTGTTCAAAAGAAGTGGGAATAAATGTGTTAAATGCAGCTCAGCTTTGGGAGCTGCGTGGTGGTTGCAGCAGGGTTGGTATTGCAAAGCCTTTTGGTCATCACAGGATCAGTGCAGGGAGTTCTCTGTGCTCAATAGTTTGGGGTTTGATGTGACATGTGCAGATACATTTTCCCTGCTTGATATCCTTGGACCACAAACATCAAGAGCTGATGATGCTGTTGTTTAGTAGCAGCTGTGCTTAAATACCTCCTTGGTTCTGCTTTCTTTGGGAAGAGGTGTCTCTGATGGAATTTAGAACAGAAAAGGAGGATGTGTCCTTTAGGTTGGTGTGCGGATGGTGGTAGAGCTGAGGGATAACGAGGGGAAAAATAAACTCAGTGCACCCCATGTGTTCGTAATGGCACAACACGTGGCATCTGTAAAAGAGTGGCCCATGGCTCAGGGTTGCAGCCCCAGGCTCCTCTGAGGGAGAAGCCAAGCAAAGTGATGGTTTTGTCTTTGTAATTTCTGTCAAGAAAAATTCCATTTTCAGCTGCAACTTTCTGCAGAAAATGCACCTTTTGTGACATTTCCAGGCCTGTTCTATGAAGGCCATTGCGTTCAGAAAACCAGGAGCAGTGATTGTGTTTGAGACTGGCTGCAGCTGCCTGGACCTCCCCTTTACCTGCAGGGTTAACTTCAGGTGTCTCTGGTGGCTTCCTTGGAGCTTCTTGAATGGAAGGCGGGATGCAGGGGGGCTTAGGTACAGCAAAGGGAAGTGGAGTTGTTCTGTTTATAACATTCCCCTTTTTTCTCTCCTTTTCCAGAAGAGAAGCCAAAACCAGACCCAGTATTAAAACCTTCTTCTCCAGTCCTCAGACCAGAACCTACTGGGGAGAAAAAAGATCAAGCTGGCCAGACGACCGAGGCCACCTCAGTGGAAACCCCACCAGAACTTCCTCTTGCTCCATCGCCAACCCCGGCTGCTCCCGTCGCAGTTGTTCCTGCTGCTCCAACTGCTGCTGTGGTCACCGTTTCAAGTAAACCCACATTCACAGCTGACTCAGAGGAGAAATGTGAACTGGCTTCCCCAAAAGAGGAGGCAATGCCTATATCCAATGCCACACCATGCACGGACACATCAGACCCTTCACCAGCAGAAGAGGCTGATGCCGAGGTGTGCGAGGAGCCTAGTAGTGTAGCATCTAGTGATATTCCAGTGACTGCTAGTACTAATCTAATTAATGAGGTGAATGGAGTTAGTGAAAAGGTAACTGCTGCAGAGAGCATAGTCGATGTAGCCCAGACGGAAGCTGCACCATTGACTGCTGAGTTGGAGACCCCTGAAGCACCTCCAGCAGAAGTGGAAAGCGTGCCGTCTTCCAGTGCTCTTCATGCTGCTCCCTCTCCTCCTCCTACCCCACCTCCCACCCCTCCGCCACCATCTCCTCCCAGTTCAGTTGCTGCTGCTGCTGTTACCACTACAACTCCTTCTCCACCTCCTCTTCCATCTCCTAGTGCCCTCCCTGTTGTCCAGGGAGATTTAGAAGGAGAGGAGAGCACAAGAACTACTCTTAGCGAAGAGGTAAAAGATACTGAAAAGAAGGAAGAGACAGAAGCAGATGGGCAATTGGAGGAGAGCACGGAGGCTCAGAGTTTAAACTCGAGCCAGAGTCTTGTCCCAGGTAAGTGCTGGCACCATGGTTGCGTGCAGTGAGCTGGAGGATGAAGGGAAGAGGCCTGGGGTGGTTCATCCATCAGATATTTCCGTTTCTATCTGCCAAAGCAAAATCTGATGGTGCTCAACGTTTCCGTATCTGCCTTTGAGAATCCAGGCTGTTTCTCTGAGCCTTGTCACCTGCCTTTGGTTTCAGTGTCCTCTGCCATCTCTGGGTTGGCACCGAATGGATTCATGTAGACCTCTGTCTTTTCATTGGATGTATTTTCTATAGAAAAATGGAGCTTTTTCAGGACTTCCTGGAAATGATACTGGAAACCAGGTTAAATCAATCGATAGTATTTAGCTGCTGGGGCAAGTGTAACGCTGGCTGTTGTGCACATTTAGCAGTGTCAAAGCATTTAGATGTGTCTCATCTTTTCCCCCCGTTTTGGAGTCCTTTCGAGCTGGGAAAATGAGGTGGTTTATTTAAATATATCCATAGAATTTGATGAATTGTGGTCAAGAGGCAGAGGAGAAAGAGTAGGTTGGCATTGGGGGGGGTTGGTGGGGTTTTTAAAGTAACATTTAAAATGGGATTTGGGGTTTTCCCAGTTTATTCTTTCATAAGCCAGCCCTGGATGTGTGCTGGCATCAGGAGCACCTCGAGCTACTCTCTGCTGTGGATTAAATGAAATGAAAAGCTGAGCTTGGCCTTGTTCCATGTTTGTGTGTTGCTGCACTAGGTCAATATGCTGGACCTTAAATAAAACCAGTATCTTTGGAAGATCAGAAAGATCCCTGCTATAGCAGCCACAGGGGGGTTCTGTTAATCTTCTATTTTTGTTCTGCTCGGGTCATTGCACTGCTCTGGCTCTTGTTGTTCTTTCAGGCTGAGCCACTTCATAACACAAATTAATTTCCTTACAAAGCAGGGAAATGGGACTCTGTAAACCAGGTTTTAGCCAGGCAGGCTCCAGCTTGCAGTATTAGTGCTTGTTCTGTGATGGCCTGTAGTTTAGATGAAGAAAAAAAAGCATTTTGGGCTTTTAATTATGCAGCAGATGAATTTTAGTGCTGTGATGTCATTAGGCTGGACAGCCCACATTAGCCAATGCATTGGCTTTGGCAACAGAGAAACGAAGATTTCTCAAGTTATGTACAAGATCGCTTGAAACTCTGATTCCTGTTAAAAGCTCAGTGCTTCAAGGGAAGCAAAATACTCTCCCAAGTCATTGTTGGGTGCTTTACCCCTTCCTTAATGACCTATAACTGTGTTGCATTGCTTGCTAAGCTTTTTTTGAGCCATGCTTTCCCAATTCTTCCTTTGAGAGAGGAAGAGAGGTTTAAGTAACGTCATCTGAAGGTGACTGCTCGCTCAGGCATCCCTCTTGGGCTGAATGAGGAATTGCAGGTCTCTGCCATATACAGATGCTGAGCTTCAGGAGCAAGGAGGAAGGGCTGTTACTGTTATTGTTTTTCCCTTGGACTAAAGGGCAAGAGTGTTTTCTGTGCTCTCTGGAGGCACAGTAGACGTTGGGATAAAGGAAACCTCTCAAACACATGCCGGTAAGCATCAGCTCTGTGGCTGTTAGCACTATTTCTTTGGGGGTTCCTGCAGGAGTGTGTGCCTACTGCAGAGCAGCTTGGCCACAAATACAGGCTGGTTTGGGTTGGAAGGGACCTTAAAGCTCATCCAGTTCCAGCAGTGGCAGGGGCACGGTGTTGTCAAGACTTACAGTGTTCCATATTCTGTGGTGGAGGCGACAGCTTTTCAGGGATGAATGAAGTTATTTGCTTGTTTCTCGAGCACTTAACAGAAGGCACTTTCTGTCTAACACTCAGAGAAACAAGGCTTTTCATGGCTTTCTTCATCAAGCTCCAGAGAGGGAGAAAAGACCCCACAGGTTTAACATCCTTAAACATCTTCATGCTCCAGCAGTTCTTTTTTACAGCTCAAGAGCAGGAGTTTGTCAGTGTTCGCAGGAGGAGCTGGGCGCTGAGCAGAGCTGATCCAATGGAGATCCAGGAGAACCCCTGCTCTGGCTTTTCCACTGGCATTAAGACTCCACCAGATTTCCAAGGTTGGAGGATCTCTGCCTGAGCCCCTCTGTTGTGTCTTATTTCACAGAAATTGGAGTGTGCTTCATTTTCCTTTCTATTTTACATTATATTCTGTCTACTCTTACTTTAAGTCCTAAGTTGTGTTAGCCTGCACGATGAAGATAGCAACTTCATTGGCTTAGTCTCAGTATCTGATAGTAGTTCATCTGCAGCCTGCTCGTCAGTGCTCTTGCTTCTAATCCCCTACAAAACGGGGAAGATTTGGTGAGGTTTGGAGCATTAATCCCCTGAGGACTGCAGTTTTTCACCCTGCAGGCAGGATGTTGTACCCGAGTGTCTGGTTTCCTGCCACTGAGGGCTTTTCTGTTCCAAGGATTTGCCAAAATGTGGGGTATGGGGAGGCACATTCCCACTATTGCAACTGTGGAGGCTGCAGGTCTTGTTCCTGCCTGCTCAGTAACCATTATCTTGGGGTTTTCAGGATGGGCAGAGCTGTTGTATCTGCAAAGGGCAAGAGCACACGGCTGTTGATAATGAATTGCTACTGACTTTATTACAAGGAAAGAAAATACAGATATTATTAAGCAGAGAACTGTCTCATCCTTACTGAAACATTGCTCCAGTTAAAAGCCATCGATAACAGGTAGCCTCTTTTGTCAGTAAATTCTGGTTTATCTGTAGTAGCATTGGCTGCAGTGAGGGACCAGCATCCTCAGGGAGCAAAATGGGAGAGAGTCCATTGGAGGAGTGGGCATTTCTAAAGAAGGTGTCACTCCCAGAATTGATACCTTGAGGATGTGTCTTGAATGCACCTTTTGATACAACCTTTCTATTGTGGCTATTATGAGAAGCAAAGAGGAAAACAGGAGCCTGGTGGCTGGCCCACACAGAGCTCCGAGGAACATAGAAAGCCAAAAAAGCTCAATTCGTGTTGAATTCCAAGGGCTGTTTCTTGCAGAGCTCATTTATAAGATGTGTTTCAATGTAAAGTAGCCCGACCAGCTGCAAGTCCTGGGGTTTCTTTGCTGTGGAGGCCATAAATGAGTAACTTGGGGCAGTAATTGGAAATATGCTGGAGAAATACCCCAGCACCCAGAGCCAGAGACATAAATCAGGTATCGCCTGTTCCTTGATTTGCTGCCACAGCCCACTGGAATATATGTTAGTTCCCATGAGCTGTAAGGGGATGGCGAGTCTTTACTTTGTTTTATAATGGCACATGGGCTAAAAAAGGGAAATACAAGAGCTGGTATTAATTTATGCTTAGCAGTTGGCACCCACATCAGAGAGGAGACTGTCTTCTCTGCCTCGCCTGATGGGTTGTCAGCTTGTGGGGGGGATCTCCTGCAGAAAGAGGTTCTGCTGAAGATGATGTCGCTGGAGAAATGGGTTGAGGCAGCACAGATGAGCGGTGTCATGAAACCCCCCCTCAGTCCTGATCCAGTTCTGGGGAGCAGCACAAGAGGGATGTGGAGCTGTTGGAGCGAGGCCAGAGGAGGCCATGGAGATGCTGCGAGGGCTGGAGCAGCTCTGCTCTGGAGCCAGGCTGAGAGAGCTGGGCTGGGGCAGACTGGAGAAGAGAAGGCTCCTGAAGGGGAGAGCTTAGAGCAGCTCCAGTGCCTAAAGGGGCTTTTGGACCCTCACCTAGAGCCAAACTGGACATGTTGCATTTTTGTTGCTCTGCAGCTTGTAGAGACCCTCGCAGCTGAAACACTGTTGTCCTGGTCAGGTTTTAGCTGTGGGAGGGTTGGCACCTAAACTCACATTAATCTTCTAAGCTTACTTTAGTGTGGATTCTCCTGTTGAGTCAGTTCCTATAGCAGAAATGAAACAAAATCTGATGTCTGCTGTTTTAAGAAGTCGAGCAATGTCTCAGAGGTCTTGCTGGTGTACCCCAGTCAGCTGTGCACCACAGCCGGGTGTTGGTACAGGCTGCACAACCAGAAGTGTCTCGAGATTCAAGGCAGGTGTCTGGCCAAGCATCCTCATGCAGGGAAACCCCAATGCAAGGCTCATTCAGGAGGCTCAGCAGGATCACAGCTTTCTATAGCTTTCTTCTGCCAGAAAAAAAAGGTGGAGAAAATGGATTATTGAGAAGCAATAGTGTTAATGTCCTGAGAGTCGAGGAAGTCACACCCTAAACCTTTGCCAACCCCAGATCCATGACCTTGAGTTTATTTCTGTGTATTTAAAAATGAAATGTTTGCATGGAATGTTTTTTCCATACTTGAGTTTGAGCAGAGTGAAATTTTGTCAAAAACTTTGGGGTTAAAAAACCTCTCCTTTGTTGGTGAAATTACTTGGCTATGGCAGTATTTGGGTCATCACTGTGCAAACGTGACCTCCTCCTTAATGTAATCCTCCAGAAGTGTGGAGGTGGCACCAGCACACAAGAAGGCATCTCCTCCTGGGCTCCATGGCCAACCTTAGAGCAGCAGGTTGACCTTTGAAAAGCACTAGATTTTCACTGAATTATAACAGATTTGGTGGTGGAGGGAGCTGTGGAGCCTCACTTAGGTCCTCGCTTTGCTCAGTCACGGAAATCACCACCGCATGGACCTTACTCAGCCCTAATTTCACCCCATGATGACATTAAGAGCTTGGCTCTGCCTGCCGCAGGCTGCCATAGCCATAGTAAAAGCTGATCCCTGGTTGTGCAAGGTGAAGCTGTTTTGCAGTTTGTGCCCATTGGCTGTTTCTCTGCTCCTTTGAGCCTTGGAAAGTTCAAGGTTCAAGCTGGGGCTCTGTTCCGCTCTTCAAACTTTGCATTGCTCCATAGGGTGCTGCGATGGACAGGGATGCAGGATGAGGAGGCTGGGAGATCTGGATGGTTTCTCCAGCTCCTCCATGAGCCATCAGTTCTGGGAACAACCCGAGGATGAATATTTATTAACTGAATTAGACTTGGATTTCTTTAATTAACCTTTGCTTTTGTGGTGTTCAGCATGAAGATGAAAGTCTCCTATCAGTCATGGTAGCTCCTGTTGCACCTTGAGCTGGTGCTGGCCTGCTGATGGTCATGATTTCCACAGCCAGCAAGTTCACAGTCTCCCTCCAGACAGGAAATCATTGCTAAGAAACTGCTGAGGCTCCTACATACCCTTTGGGACAGTGGGAATGTCGCGGATCCTGTTTCCTCTGTGCCCGTAGGAACAAAGCAGGCTGTCGTAACACCCTTTTCATTTATCCACACTTAAAGGGCCTTTCAGAGTGGTGTTTTATTGTGATAAAAGAAGGGCACACTGTGGTTTGCCACAAGATCTGCTGGAAACCAAAGGCTTGAGCTGGAAATGTGTTTGCAGTAAACTTCAGTCACGAAATCAGTTCTGTTTGTGCCCTGTGTTAAATCTGCATCTGGGCCTCAAACCAGAAGTTAAGCTGGTGGCACTTGCAACTAATTACGAGCGTGTTGGATTCACGTTTTGTCTCCTCTCCTAATGTATTGTGTGGTTTCTTTTACCCTTTGGGGGAGAAAAGTGATTAGAGTAAATCACTGCTGATGTTAAGAATATTACATGGTGTTTTCCTCAAATCCAGGGAAATAAATGCATGGTGGAGTTGTTAACCTGCTCTTAAACTGAAATCTAAATCCAGCTCAGAAGAGCCAGTAGTGCTGCAAGGGTGGAGGAGTTGTCCTTTTGGATGAGATACCGGAAATCTGGGGCTGTCCATGGTTATGGTTTATGGTTAATATTATAACTCTCCTAATGTTTCTGTAATGTATATTGAGGGCAACCAGCACTCTCAGCTCCTTCAAAGGAGCTCAGTTCCTGAAGGATGTCTTTTGCCCTGCATGATCCTTATACTGCTAGTAACAAACTCCGTGCTGTCACAGGTAGCATTTCGAGCTTGAGTGCACAGCTTGTAAAACAATTACTCTGTTTTAATGGCCTTCTAAGGATGGTGTCATTGCTGCATTGAAACAAAAAGTGGTTCAGTCTGAATCATTGCAAGGCCGCGACTGCTGTATGGAAAACTGGTGTGTGAGAGGGCAGAGCATCACCCCCGGCCAGACTTGCTCCATCCATGGCATTGAGTGTTGTAATAAATGTACATTTACATTGCAGCCCAAACTGCTCTAACTGCACCAAAGACATGGAAGAAACCAAAAGACTGGACCCCAGCCACTGAGGAGGCGACAGAGGCAGAAGCAGAGGTAAGAGGGAACCAGAGTGCTGCTTTGGTGAAGTTTAATGATGGATTTGCTCTCTCGAAGCTGTATTTTAGTGACGTTGCTTCCTAGGTGTCCTGCAAGGATGGAGGACAGACTTCTGGGGGGGAACAACAGTGACAATTCCTCAGCACCCTTTAGATAACTGGGTTTAGTCCATTGCTTGTTACAGCTCTTAAGTTTTGTTTGCTCTTGCATGATGTAGTAACTAGCAGCATTCAGGAACAACTAATTGCTCTCCTTCTAGAGAAGAAGGATGTCCAGAGGAGGGCCACGAGGATGGTCAGGGGTCTGGAGCATCTCTGTTGTGAGGAGAGATTGCGGAGCTGGGCCTGTCTAGTCTACAGAAGAGCAGACTGAGAGGGGATCTCATCAGTGCAGATCAATGCCTCAAAGGCAGATGCCAAGGGGATGATGCCGGACTCTTTCCAGTGATGCCCAGCAACAGAACAAGGAGCAGCGGCCATACTAAACCACAACAAGTTTCACCTCGAGAAAGAACTTTCTGTTGTGGGTGGCAGAGCCCTGACACAGGCTGCCCTGGGGGGTTGTAGAGTCTTCCTCTGGAGACATCCCAAACCTGCCTGGACACGTGACTGTGTGCCCTGCTCTGTGTGGCCCTGCCTTGGCAAGGGGCAGGACTGGATGAGGCCCCTTCCAATGCTAATGATTCTGGGATTAAGGATGAGAACCAAAGTGGGGTTAAACCCCTTACACTGCTCTATTTGGGTGCCACCACCATGACATAGGGCAGGTTCTGTGGAGAGTGATGTCATAGTGATGTCACAGCCAGGTTAGTTTTCCTGACAACCACCTGATGGAGAAGCTGAGAAAGGAAAGCCCTGGAGTTTGCAGACAAAACCACCTGGACAGCAATTAGATGGCTAATGAAAGTTTCCATTGCTGCTGCTCCGGTAGGGATATTGCAGGAGGGACCTCTTGGTTTAATATCCTGAGTGAAATTGGGGTTAGAATAGATCCGAAAAGGGAATAAGAGGGTAAAAGTGTTCGTGCTCAGCCTGTCTCTGCACAGATAACAACTGGTGGTAGTATCCAGTATTAATTTGGGGTTTATTAGTTTCTTACCTGCCGTTTCCTCCACACCTTGCCCTTAGTGCTGACATCACCAAGCTATAAAGCCTGTTGTCACCGAGTATATCTCGACTGTAGTGGATGGTGCGTCACCCTTCGTGTAAGCAAGTGCTTGTGTTTCCCCCCGAAGTAGCAGATTTACATATTACCAATGGCATAGAAGTGTCTTTCCCTGGTTTTGGGTGGGAATAGACAGTTAACAATGCTCATGTGCATATCATGCAGTGACACTGGTCTGTGTGCAATGGAAGAGCTGATAGTTGGGTCATCCAAAGCATCACTGTGCTTATTTTCAAGCCAGAGAGTGAAGAATGTTGCTGGAGCTGCACCCAGTTTATACTCTCTGTGTGTCACAGAATCCCAGACTGGTTTGGGTTGGAAGGGACCTTAACACTCATCCAGTTCCAATCCGCTGATGTGGACAGGAACACCTTCCACTAGAGCAGGCTGCTCCAAGCCCTCCTGTCCAACCTGGCCTTGAACACTGCCAGGGATGGGGCAGCCACAGTTGGACATGATGATCTTAAAGGTCTCTTCCAACCTTGTTATTCTATGATTCTGTTATTTTCTACCATACATGGGATGTGGATGTGCTGCAATGCTGTCTTTTCCCAGACTGCTAAAAAAAGGATGCAAGAGGAACGTTAGTTCTGCAGCACTGATCTTGGGCTGTCGTTATATCAGCACTGCAAAGGGGGAAACAAATCCCACAGAGGTGTTCGGCAGAAGCTGTGACCACTTTGTATCTGTGCTCCTCATTGCCAGGTTGGACAGGGCTCGGAGCAAGCTGCTCTAGTGGAAGGTGTCCCTGCCCATGGCAGGGCTTGGAACTGGATGAGCTTTAATGTCCCTTCCAACCCTAAACCAGTCTGGGCTTCTCTGAAGCCAAGCACAAGGTGCCCTGTAAGAGGGATGCTGAGCTGCAGGAGGGGAGAAAAGTCAGGTTGGCTTTCCAGGCTAGCATTGCCCGTGGCTTAACAGCTCCTTCCATCCTATCCCAGTAGCTCCTGAGGATTGCATGGGCAGCACTAGGTCTCTCCAGTTGCAGTGTTCATTGTTGGTAGGTTCTCTCCAGGAGTGAACCAGTAAATCACCCAGTGGCTCTGTGTGTTGTTCCATGTCACTGTTCCAGATGTGTGTGTATCCTGTGGCACACAGAAACGCTGTGTGAATAAATGAGAGCGGTTTCTTGGGCTTTGAATCTTGACAGCGTGGTTTTACCGTAACCTCCTGTTTCCATCTTGTGCTTCAGCCTAAAGTGGAAGAGGAACTTTCAGGTGACAGAGTACTTGAATCCGACTCAGAGAAAATGAGCCATGGGTTTCAACTGGAGAGAGACCCCTCTGAGCTTCAGAAAGTGAAACCTGTGGAGGAAAACGGAGAGCAGGAAGCAGAGCCCGTGAGGAACGGTGCTGAGAGCGTATTCGAGGGAGAAGGAACTGAAGCAAACTCAGGCTTCACCGAGAGCTCCGGCGAAGGGCCGGTGTACCAGTATAAACCAGGTAAATCCTGCCTCAGACTCCCGTGAGCTTGCCTGGGTTTGTGCCTCCCAAAGGGAAAGGCCAAGTGCCCACCCCATGGAATAAAGGACGTTCCCAATGGGGCTAGAAAGGTACTCAGTGTTTCACCACCCAACAGGCCCAGAGGCACCTTTGGGGAGCACAAGAGGAAGGTTGTTTTCCTCTTGCTGGTGGTAATAAAGAGGAGAACATCCCCAGTTCCTTGACTTTGTTGCATTTGAGGACATTGGCTGCAGCACAGTGGAAATGGTGGTGAATTGGTTCCTGTGTTATTGACAGCTGAGAACAATCCAAGAAATTCCGTCTAAGTGGATCTACTCCCTCAGTAAGAGATTTGAAAGTTCTGATTGAGTTCTAAATAAGGGTTTGTTTGTTACACAGATGTAATTTCCTGGGTAAACTCTTGCATAGCTCTTCAGGCTTCTAGAAGAGTAAGGAAAGGGAAGTTTGTGCTTTCATCCAGGCTCTGCTGTTGAACTGAGTGCAGTTCTTTTGATGAACTAATTCAGGCATGGGCTCACAAGATAAGGTCCTTTCCTTGCGGGGTAGCACTGGATAGAGAATACCTGAGGGGTGGTTTTGGTATTTATTAAAGTCTTCAATTTATAGACCTGAATCTCTGTTAATTCAGTTCATTGAAAGAGACCTTGAGACCGACTTCTCAAGTGCTACCAATATTTAAGCCATTTCTTATTCAGGTGAAGCTCCCTCCAAATAAATTACTCATTTTCTTGGGAGCGCAGAAATTGAAGAGTATAAAACAGAATAAGGAAGAACCTTTGGGGCCTGGTGGATGAGGTATTGGACAAGGAGCAGCACTGTTAGGTAAATATACTGTGGTTGCAGAGCAGCCTCTTGGTGCAGTGACCCTTGATTTCAGCTCTGCTCTTTCTACAAAGGGGGAGGTTTTGCCTTTTGATCAAGCAGCCATAGGAGGAATTGTGTGTTTGATCCCAGCCTGTGTCCTCCTTGGGGAGCCAGGGCTGCCTGTGACGCTGCCCAGCTGCTTTTCACATTGAAACAGCTTCTAGAGAACCTTCCAGCAGAAGGAAACTGTACATACAGACTGTTCTGTGGTGCTGTCAGGGCTTTGCCATGATAAATGAAGGGTGCTGTGGCACAGGGGATAGGCAGCTGGCTGGGAATGCTGCCTGGGACACCAAACCATTTTCTGCACCTCTTTGTCCCAAAGCTCTGCAGAAATAAAACTGCCCAGAGAGCTTAAGATTGTAGTTTCCTTTGTGTGTGTTCATTTCCAGTTACTAAATCCTACGTTGAAGTAAGTTCCTGTTTGTGGCTTAAGCAGAGATGAGGCTGGTGAGAGCCCAGAGAGCTAAAGCTGGTGATCAGGGACTGAAATAAAGGAATAATAGAATCCTTTAACAGCAAACCTGAACTGGATTAATGGGAAGTGATGCCATTGGGCACCAGCGCAGTACAAAGGCAGCATCTTGTACAGATGTTTTCCTTCAGAAGGAAAGGGGCCCCCAGCACAGGGGTCTGATAAAGACAGCCTGGCTGCCAGGCAAATCCAGGTTTGCTTTCCTGACTCCAAACTGCATGCAGGAAAGAAAAACCCATCTTTAGGTGAGCAGATGCTCATTTTCCTTGTGCTGGAATGGCTGTGGGCTTCCGTTTTGATTTGCATCAGGTGAGCTTCCCCACACTGCAGTTTTTCTGCCTGGAAGGGAGCAAAACAAGGGTGAAAATTTGGAATTCTTAGAGTGTGGCCTGTGGTTGTGCATTTTTCTTGTGGTTCCCACTGTTATTTCCAGCATGGGTTGTTTCAGGCTCCGTGTTCTCATGGTTTCAGGGGATGCTTACACAAAACCCCTGTGTTAACTTTTGCATTTTCACCCCAAACCTGGGAATTGTCCCTGTTTCGTCCTATCCCATAAGAGTGGAATTCAGAGCTGAAACAAGATGATGTAGGTTAGAACTGGAATTGGTGATCAGTTCTATGTGGGGTTGCTGCAGGTATTGGCTATATGCTCCCCAGTGGTTGTGTTCCTTTAGTGTGATGTGTTCCTCTCCTCTGCCTTCAATATGAAAATAAAGCTGAATGAAAACTTCCCAGGCAGCTGTAGCAACCTCTTCCCTTTGGATTTAAGGGAAGCACATCTTGGAGAGCAGCAGGTTTGGTTCCTTATGAATCTCAGGCATCTTCTCTCCTTATAGAGCAGTGGAAGCCCCTGGACCCAGAGGGGAAGAAGCAGTATGACAGGGAGTTCCTGCTGGATTTCCAGTTCATGCCTGCCTGTATCCAAAAGCCGGAGGGGCTGCCTCCCATAACTGATGTGGTTCTCGACAAGGTGAGAGGAGAGCCGATCAAACAGGTATGTGCAGTGTATTTAACCCTCAGCTAAAGGCCCAAGTGCGTGCTTTGTTCCTGGACTGTTGTGATGCAGGCTTCTGTTGGAAAGGGGAAATATGTGGCTGATGTCACGTCACAGAATTCTTCCAACAGAGGCATTGGTGCCTAATATGCACAGATGATTTAAGAACAGAAGCATTCTTAATGGTCTCTGTCTGGATTCAGTTGTACTGGGTCATTATTAGCATTTAAAATGTTACAGCCATGAAGACCTATGGAGCAAAGCAAGGCTGAACAGAGTGGTGGTGTCTTTAATCACATCAGTTCTAAGGGTAGAAAGCATAGGCAAGCTTTTTGGGCAAAGTCTTTGGTCTGAAGCAGTTGTTACTATCTGTGAGCTGATCTGATAAAACCTGTGCTCACGAGCAGTTGTGTGATTTCTCTCCAGCCTTATTACAGGTGTGATTTTCTCTTTTTGTGTACGTCTGTGCTTACTGAAACACTTGTTATTTCTGAAGGGCTGACACCGAGCCCTTATTCTCCCCTGAGTGAGGCCTATGGAGTTCATTGGTTTAAATGTAATCACTACAGACTTGCTGTTAAGACTCAAGCACAGAGGAGGATGTAGGTGATCCTCGTGTGCAGAAATGTTTCCACTCTGAATTTCATATCCAGACAAATTGTTTCCCAAGTGATTTCATCCACCTACTAGTTCTCCGTGATGGCTTCTCACTGCTCTGTCTGCATCTGAGCTTCCTTTGCTCGCTTGGCCATCTGTCTTGTTAACACAAAAGACATTTGTTTGAGGGAAGGTGGCAGTTTTGTGATCCTGAACCAAGGCAGGCCCATGTCAGCATTAATTTTATCCTCCAGAGTCATGCTCAGCCTTGAAGTGTCACTGAGCTCCTCAGGAGCCACCTGCAGGAGATTAAATGCTTATGTGTCGTGCAAGTGTGGATGCATAAGACCTGCGCAGTTCATTAAAAGCCTTCATTTGGATAGTAAATGTGACTGTTACAGTTTAGCAGAGGTTGTCTGTAGACATGGATGAGCTCTGTGCTGCAGCACCTGCTGAACAGGTCCTGTTTGTGTCTGTTCTGCACCACGACGCAGGTCAATCAGCCAAAACTGCCAATGAGAACTCTGGACCCCCGGATACTGCCTCGAGGACCAGACTTCACACCAGCCTTTGCTGATTTTGGGAGGCAAACCCCTGGGGGAAGAAACGTATCTGGAAGTGTGAGTTTACCCCATCTTGCTGATCTAAAACCTGGCCTTAATGCTGATGAAGTCCATCCTCAGGCGTTTGGGCCTCTGCCGATGCTCTGGTGGTTCTGGTTGTGTCAGGATGAATGCCAGGGTGGTGTTGTCTTGGCTGTTGTAGGCAGATTAGGAAGGCATGGTGGATGGTTTGTACGGGTACGTATTGGTCTTCAATGGATTTGATCTCCTTCGCCTTTTCCCTGCGCCAGAGGTGTGGAAACACATTTCCACACTGAGGACCCGGCCTTGGCACGTGCGTGAACACATCTCTCATACAGAACGTGGCGTCAGCACGTAGCATCACAGGAGTCTGTTCTGTAAAACATACTGATAGAGCAAAGAGCTTTTACTAGCCAGAAAGAAAAAGCAAGAATACACAATATACACAGTGCCTGTGTTCCTGCTTTCTCTGTGCTTCCACGTGATGTTTCGCTTTGGTAACTTCATTCCTTATTTTCTTGCCTTTTCCTCTGCTTTCCTTTCCCTTTCTCATCTTTCCCCTATGTCTGGCTTTGCCTCTGCTCTGAAATCCCTTCTCTGAATTCTTCCTTCTCGCCTTTGCCATTTCTTCCTTGGGGGGGCAGGTGCCCCCCAGCATGGTCCCTCCCAGTCAGCACAGCTGAGAATGGAGGCTGCTCCATTAGAAGCAATCATGGATTTTCAGCTCCCTGTTAAGATCCATCCAGTGTCTCCATCTGGATGTGTCTGTTGACATAACCATCATTTATCTTTCAAAACTGCTGGGTTCGGAAGCATTCACTGAATGAGCTCGACTGCAAACGTGCACATTTCCTGAGGCTCAGAGTCAAACCTGGTGATTTTGAGCTGATGTTGTATTTCTGGTTTGAGAGTGGTATCGTGGCCCATGCCATGGGGTGTGTGCGCCCATGTCCTGGAGTAGCTTTGTGCCCTGGTTCCTCTCAGAGCACCATTGGGTCCCAAAACCTCGATGCTGTTGGAGGTCGACTTCACTTCCTGTGTTTAGGACTTGGAGGTGGTACTGCGGCACCTTCTCTCCTTTCTTGCACTGGATGTCCCAAGCCTCCCGGCATCTCGGTAACATCCCTGTCACTCTTTCTCTTTCCACAGGCCTGCAAAGTGCAGAGCAACCCTGGATTGCCTTCCCTGGCTCGGTGCGGGTCCCCAGCATGCCCTCTCTTGGTCTCGCCTCACCCACCATTGAGGAACCTGCCACTAGGGGTAAGCCAAATCCCCCCCTCTCCCCCCACATCTTTGCACCTTTTTGTAGAGTTGTCTTTCTCCCTAATGGCTGCTGTTGATAAAGAACCACTGGCAGAAAACTTTACAAAAAGGTGCAACCTTGTTTAAAAGCCAACCGAAACCAGACTTGCATTGTACCCCTCTAGGCAGTCTTCAGTGGTGGGTGGGACATCACCAGCTGAGGGCATGCTGGGACGTTGGCCTGAGCGGGATCTGCGAGGGGTCTGCACTTTGCAGACCTGTGGAAAGGGGGAGACAAGGTAAGTCCTGCTTACCCCGTTCATTTGGAGCATTCAGCACATAACATACATCCTACATCTGCGCCTTCCCGGAGTTGAGCCTTCCTTTGCGTTTCTGTCATGGAGGGTGTGAAGGTGATGTGATTCCACCAGCACTGTGGCGGTGGTTGTTAGGGGACGAGAGGGGTTTCAGCCCTGAGCAGAACCAGACCTTGTCTTCTCGTGAAGCATGGCAAACCCCTGCCTGTATGCTGCCTGTCCACTCGGTCATCCCACCTCTGCGCAGGCCATGCCCATAAACCATTAACGCCACTGCCTATCGTTCGCCCTCGAGGTGATGTCAAGCAGCTCAACGCTAACAAGCTTTTGGCACCTTGAGAATCTTGTTTTGCTTCCTTGGCTTTGTCTTCATTTCCTTCTTTTGTGCTTAAACGTGTTGTATGACTGTGTTTAGAACTAACAAATGTCGCACCAAACACAAGGGGTGGAACTGCAACAAAGCGGAGCTCGTGAACACTTCTTGATGAGGACAAGGAGTTAGAGGAGTGCAGTGATTAGTAAGTTCAACCACAGAGGAGTAGGGTTGGAGAGGACCTGTCGGCCCCATGCACCGAGGCAGGATGGAGTGATGGGATCTCAAGTCACCTCCATGCTTGTGCTTCCCTGGGAGTCAGAGACACTCCTAGCATCCAAGCTCAATTTCCCCTTCTTCATTTGAAGCCTATTGCAGAGGGAGAAGCAGTTCTTTCACTTCTTGGATGGTTTTCAAAGTGATACCATAACTCGTGGCCTGAGAGTGGAAGTGGACCTTGAGGGAGAGCAGTGGGTTGTGCTGTGTTGCTGTGAGTTTTGGGCTCCTCTGCAGGAGGCTTCTCCCTGTTTCTTCCTACTTTCCTTTTTTCCTCCCTTTTCCTCCAGAAGACAGGTAATCCAGATGGATGCAGGAACATCTGGTGATCATTTCTCTGTGCCTTTGGTGGAAAACACTATTGTCAGTGCAGGCTGTAGCTCTGTAACCGTGGGTGCTGCAGACCCATTGTTATTTACTTGGGCTGGGTTACAAAAGGGAAGCACCTCTTCAATTTGCTGCTTTGTAAATCTGGAACCGAGAAACGTCAGATTATTTTCTGGTGTAAGCCTGATCCATGTATGATTTTATTACACGTTTAAAGGAGGCTCCTGTTCGCTGCTCTTAAAACCTAACCCAGCAGTTTGAACTGAGCTTAGTCACAGGTATTGAAAGAATACAACCCTAAAGGAAGCCTTTGTTCTGGGAATGCGGGTGAAGGTCTGGCCTTGAAGGCAGCCAGGTTTGAGGAGGCTGTGACATGCAACATGCTGCACAAGGAGATGCACAAGTGCTCCTTGGAATGCTCTGATTTAGGAATCGTAACCTCCCTCAGGGAGGGATGTTTGCTCTGCAAGCCAAGGCTTTGGCTTTCCTGGACCCGTATCCCAGGGAGCTCTGTGTCCTTGCGGCTCTGTCCTCACATGCTGCAACCCAGCTGTGGTGGGAAGGTGCTGCAGAGCAGAGCTGCCTCTTGCAGGAGGGATGGGGCAGCCACAGGTTCCTTCTCATTGGCTTTGCCCGAGTTCCTGGAGAACATGAGCCCAAACACTCAGATCTTGGGGCCCGCTGCCAGCCTGGCTCTGGTTCCCAAGCTTCCCGTGGGCCAGGAGCTGTGTGGTGAGGTCTGACACACGTGGCTGAATCCAGCCGCTTTGCTGTTGCGTTATTGTCTGGTTTTCCAGCTGGAGGGAAGTTTCTGCTCTCTGCAGCCGTACGTTTGTGGCGTGGTTAGAACTTGGGCAGCAGAACTGTGTGAAATGGCATAAAACCAGAGGTGGGCGTCTCAACATCCAGAGCAGGCTTCACTGCGTCGTGCTGGTGTCAAGCAAGGGCTCTCAGCACCAGCTGTCAAGCTGATGGGAGCAGAGAGGATTGGTACCTGGTGCAAGAAGGTTCCAACACCCAAAAGCATCATGAAGACCCCCCCAGCTCTTGAGGGCTTGTTCTGCTGTTGGTTCCTCATGAGTGATGGACTCTCACAGATTCATTGCAGTCATGGCTTGCACCCAGAAAGGTTTGAAGGATGTAATGGGCTGTTTCTGTGCATGCTGCTGGGATCTGGACTAGGATCGTGGTACGTGGTGGGCAGCATGGTGAGACACACCATGTCACCCTCTTCCATGCATCATGCACAGCGTGAAGTGATTGTCTTCTGACATCTTCCTCTGTTGCTGTTATCCTGTAATGAAGCTCAAACAAGAGCTCCAGCAGTGGTGGTGATTGTGTTTGCATTCACCCACAGCACACGCTGACACTGTCAAAGCCAAGCAGTTCACATTGCAGATACAAGATCCTGTCTTTAAGGAGGATTTTTTCTTTCAGGAGTGCAAAACCAGGTTTGGGACTGGTATAAGAGGCGCCAGCTAAGAGCAGTTTCCTCCTATATTTAGTGAAGGTGAATAACTGAGCTGGTTTTGCCTCTCTGATGCTGGTTGAATCCCTTTGTTGAACAAAGAAAGGTTTTTAATGGCCCATCTTTCACGTGGAGGTTGCCCACTGCCCCCTGAGGAGAGGAATGACTTCTGTGGGAAATACCAGGGTTTGATAATGGAGTTTTGTAGCTGCACTGATTTTTACATTGAGGTTGGTCATTTCTAATGAATGAGTTCAGGAATACGAAAGAGCAAGGGGGAGGAATAACCTGACAGCACTAGTGAACTTTTGTCCTTAATCAGAAGCTCCCAGTGATGAAGAGGGAGTTTGGGGGTGTCTTGTGCCCCATTGCTTGTACAGCTGATGAAATACTCCCCACTTTTGTCAGGTTTTGTACCTGATTTGACTGGGAGGAGCATCATGTTATGCAGGATTGCATAGAGGTGCTTGATGCTGTTTCAGACAAAGTACTGTGTGTCCCTTCTGTGAAACTACAATGGTTTGACCCACCTCTGTTGGGATCCATGTTCCTTTAATGCAGGAGCTGCACTGATGCTTCGTTCAGTGTGGTTTGTGTCGTTCCTGTCTCAAAGTGGCTTTGTTTGAGCAATCTCCAGTAAAAACTTCACGTTTTCAGCAGAGCTGCTGGTTGATCTTTATCTTATTGCTTGGGATGTTTGCAATGCACCTGTAAGGACTTCCTGATCCTTAAATACACTTTGCTGGGATGTCACAGTTAAGCAGTTTCTGGCTTTCAAGAGGCTGCCTCTGTCAGTTGGGTTCAGTTCTGCTCAAGCAGCATCCGGGGCATCGCCAGTGCGTGTAGGCCGTGGTCATCCCATACCTGTTTTGGGGAAAAGCTGCCTGAGAGAAGCATGTTTGGTGTTTTCATGTTCCCTCTGGCCAACCTGGAGCAGCGTGTTGGGTCAGAGGGAGTCCTCAAAGTCCAAGGAGGAGTTGCTGATTGTCGTCATTGGCATGAGCCCTGGAGTGTGTTATCGAGATGTGAGCTTAAAAGGGGATATAACAAGGAATGTTTTTGTCCTAGTTGTTGAATGTTGGACCGAGGAGATCGCAGCCAGGCCAGAGGAGAGAGCCCAGGAAGATCATCACTGTGTGCGTGAAGGAGGATGTGCACCTGAAGAAGGCAGAGAACGCCTGGAAGCCGAGCCTGAAGAGGGAAAACCAAACTGAGGACCCAGAGAATGTCAAAACCCAGGTGAGAGCATTGGTGGGCGCTCTGGGAGCACAGCAGTGTGTGACAGAGGGAGGATGAGGATTTGCTTTCACTGTTGGGTAAGACCATGAGAAAGGGCAATCAATTCCAGTTTGAAGCACAGCTTTCCTGTACCTTGATTGGGTTCTTCATGTATTTATTCTCACCTGGAGTTCAGATAGCAGCCCTGTCCATGATGGGGCTCTCAGTATGGAACACCAGACAGCCTACTGCCTCTCCTGCAGCATCGTTTCTCTTTGCTACTTGACTAGAGTATTTCTGTCTTCATTCTAAAGCAAACAGCCTCAACCTTCCAGCACAAAACTTGCTTTTCATCCCCTTTTACACGCAGCAAGACTGCGGTTCCTCTGTAAAGCTCCTCCTGCCCAGCCCAACAGCACATCTCTGTGTCTGTCTGCCCCTCCTCCATGGGGCAGCCACTCTGGGCAGAGGTATTTGCCTGGTGGTCAGATGTAGTTTGGAGGCTAAGTTGGGATAGTCTTGAAGGACACAGGAATTCTGTTCTCAGGGTTAACAGCAGCGTTGTTGACCTCATTCTGGATAGGGAAAAAGGTGCCTTGAAGGAAGTACAGAAGTCAGTAAGCTCTGGTTGAGGGAGGAGGCCACTCCCTGTTAGAATCATAGAATAGTCAGGATTGGAAAGGACCTTAAGACCATCCAGTTCCAACCCCCCTGCCCTAGGCAGGGACACCTCCCACTAAACCATGTCACCCAGGGCTATGTCCAACCCGGCCTTGAACACCGCCAGTGATGGAGCATTCACAACTTCCCTGGGCAACCCATTCCAGTGCTTCACCACCCTCATAGTAAAGAATTTCTTCCTCAGGTCCAATCTAAACTTCCCCTATTTAAGTTTGAACCCGTTACCCCTGGTCCTCTCATTACAGTCCCTCATGAAGAGACTCTCCCCAGCTTCCCTATAGGCCTGCTTCAGATACTGGAAGGCTGCTATGAGGTCTCCAGGCAGGTTATCTCTTAGCTAAATTGATACGAAGAAGACACTTTCAGTGGGTGGGAGCAAGGGCCGTGTGCCTCTGTTGTGCATGAAACACAAAGCACTTGGGCATTCCCAAAACTCCTGCCCACAGCCTCGGTCTTCGGCAGCTGAGTCAGAACTGAGGCTGGATTGTTGTAACCTCCTAGAAGTTCCCACATCTCCATTCACCTCTGAGCTGCATCCCAGCTTGTTTCTAAGAGGAATCTCCTGTCGACTTTAACCCACAGTTTGTCTGTCCTTCAGGAGCTGTTCCGCAAGGTACGGAGCATCTTGAACAAGCTGACACCCCAGATGTTCAACCAGCTCATGAAGCAAGTGACAGACCTGACGGTAGACACAGAAGAGAGGCTGAAAGGAGTCATCGACCTGGTCTTCGAGAAGGCCATCGATGAACCGAGCTTCTCGGTGGCATATGCCAACATGTGCAGGTGTCTTGTAACGGTAAGAGCTGCCAAAGTCACACAGGAGGTTCCTCTGCATGGGGATGTTCTGCACGTTATCCCCACAACCTGATGAGCAGTAACATGAAAGTGGCAAGAGCAGGGTTAAATGTTAGTTTCTGAACATCAATAAGGGATTTCTTCTTCAACATCCATTGGCCATGCCTGCAGCGGGCTTTGCTTGGAGTGATGTGATGGTTGGAGCTGAGGACACTTGGCTTTGCCTACTTATATGCAGTGAGACATAGGATCACAGAATCCCATGTTGTAGGAACCTCAAAGATCATATGGTTGAACCTTTTTAGGCCAAGCAAGACCTAGGCTCTATGGCCCAGTGCCTTGTCTGACACTGGGGAATCCACTGCTTCCCTGAGGAGATTATTCCAGTGACTGATTGTTCTCACTGGGAAAATTCTCCTTGTGTCCACTCAAAATCTCCCCAGCAGTAACCTGTGCCCATCACCCCTCGTCTTTTCTATGCGACTTCCAGCAAAAGAGTCTCCAGTTTCTTTATAGTCACCCTTTAAATACTGGAATATGGGGATAAGGTCTCTCCTGAGTCTTCTTGTCCCAAGGCTGAACAAACCCAGCTCTTTCAGCCTTCCCTTACATGGTTTCCTAGTCCTTGGATTATCTTTGTGGCCCTTCTCTGGGCCCTTTGCAGCCTGTCCACAAGCTGGACTCACCTCTGGAAAGTTCAGCCTCTGTCCCATTCCATAGGGGCTGAGCTGAGCTTCAAAGAGCTCATTTCAGATGGTGAATTTGAATCACAGAATCCCATCCGGGTTTGGGTTGAAGGGACCTCAAATCTTACCCAGCTCCAGCCCCTGCCATGGGCAGGGACACCTTCCACTAGAGCAGCTTGCTCCAAGCCCCTGTGTCCAACCTGGCCTTCAA
>JASSUY010036091.1:0-56916 GCA_032466535.1 Forpus xanthops
ATGTGCTGTGGTATGGAATACCTCTTTGGTCAGTTTGGGTCAGGTGTCCTGTCTCTGCTTCCTCCCAACTTCCCCTCTTCTCTGGCAGAGCATGAGACTCAAAAAAGTCCTTAGTCGGAGTAAAAATTACTGATCGGCAACTGAAAACATCAGTGTTACCAGCACTGTTCCCAGGCTGAAAGTCAAAACCACAGCACTGCATCAGCTACCAAGAAGGAGAAAAATGACTGCTACTGCTGAACCCAAGACACCTGCCCATTCCAGGCCAGCATCACAGCAGCAAATATCCTCTTGCTGTGCCTGCCCATACTCATCTTGGCAGTGTTTAGATTTCACCTCCAGCCTTCAGGAAGATGGGGAACTTTGTGGCAAGGGGACTTGGGACATCTTGGTGGAGATGAAGGGAATGAAGGGAGAGGATTGTATCTAAACTGTGCAAAGATGAAGAAGATAGAGAAGGAAAGAAAGATCTGGACTGTATTAGTTTTCAAAGAACCATGCGAACATAAAGCTGCCCCATCTTTTACTTTTCAGTGCCATCTGTGAGCACACATCCTCCAGGATGGTGCAGATCTGTTGATGTTTACAGACAGGCAGCTTTGTTCAGGGTTAGCTGGGGAGGATACTTCAGGACTGCTTACCAATTGGGAGTGAAGTACTGATACTGTAAGCTGATCTGTGTGTATGTGTCTGTGTCCGCTCCAGACTTCCAGTGCAATGTGCCGCTGGGGATGGAGTCTGGAAGGATCTCCAACATGCAGATCAGTGCTTCCTCCACCTACTCAGATGGACGATGGACCCCTCAACAGAGCCGGCTCAACAGTGATGATAATGGCTGGACCCCTAATGTAGACAGCAACAAAGAGTACCTCCAGGTATGCACACATTCCAGCTCCCTTGTCTCTTCCCCCACCAGATGGAGTGTCATGCTGTTAAACTGACCTTTGGCCGTAAGGCATGTTGAATTTTTTATTGCCTGTGTGGCTCATGGGGAGAGAGCAGCAGTGCCTCTGTGAAATGTGACAGGCTGGCTCTCCCATTAGCCTGACTGCACAAGGGCTGACTTGACCTGCTGTCCCTCTCCCAATCTCTCTTTCCTGCCCAAAACCTTGATGGACTTTCCAGTGTACTGACAGAGACTGAGGGTCCTCTGCCACTTACAAGGGCCACTGACTCTGCCACTGGCCTGAGCACCAAAGTGTCCAGGCGGCACGTGGGAAAACAGCTGGAGTAGTATTTATCTCATCAGTGATACAGGAAGCATGAGCAGGCTAGTTATGTGGGGCTGACAGAGCAAAGGCTTTCCCTGGGAGCTGGTTAGAGCCACATTCTGTCCACACAGGGCTTCTGGCTGTGTCACACTGCCATGAGACCCTGCTTGCTAAAGAGCACTGGGAACGGGAAGTGATGAATGTCACTGCCTGTAGCAGACATCTCATTCCTCATTCATGGCAGTGCTACCAAGCCAGCTCTGCTGACCTTTCTCAACTTGTAAAAAAACCCATCAAAACCAAAGCAACAACAAAAAAAATCAAGGGAAAACCAAGAACTGCATCAGTTGCTAATTGGGCATCATGCTTTTATTTTACATGGGAAAAGTCAGCCTCTGTTCTGCTTTAATGCACACGAGCTTCTGTGCAGATCCTGTTGCTTGGTCTGTGGCAGGAAGAAGGCTTTGTGATGGTCCTGTGTGGACAGACATCAAGATCCTTTGTCCCTCTTGTCCCACAGTCCTATTTGCAAGCATCTTGCTGAAGTCAGCCTGGGGGGTTGTGCCCATTGAAATGTGTGGCCGCAGATAAAATGAGGCTGACTGAATTCAAGCCTTTTTCAGGGATGGAGGAGCTAACTCGGGTGGTCACCACTCTCTCTTGTCCTTTTTTCCCCTGGAAAGGTGGACCTCCACTTCCTGACTGTGCTCACAGCCATTGCTACACAGGGTGCCATCTCTAGAGAAACCCAGAATGGTTACTATGTCCGTACCTACAAGCTGGAGGTCAGCACCAATGGTGAGGACTGGATGATGTACCGACATGGGAAAAACCACAAGGTAAAGGCCTTCTTGTCTTTTTTACATGTGCCTTGGTGAGTCTTGCAGCTGACAGGAGAGAACGGAGATTTTACAGGCCCAGAGGGTTTAATCTGTGAGGGACCTTTTCTTTGATGAGTGCTAAAAGACTAATGATGCCCTGAGCAAAAATAGGCCTTTCTTCTCTGCACAGCAATGAGGAAACACTATTCCTTGTAAAACCTGGCTGCTGTTGCATCTTTTGTGGTGGCAAGAGTATATTCTTTGACTGCAAATGAAGGAGAAAGTGTTCTCACAGCCTGTGTTTTGCCACACAAGATTCATTGAGCTTTTATGGCTGTAGCCCCGTCTGCATGTTGGGTTAACAATCAGAAAACCACATGAAACTGTAGTTCAGGAGTTATTGAGGCTTAGAAATGAAAGGGCACAAATCCTATGAGGCGATCACACCATCCCAAAGAGCAAAATGAACAATAAATAATGAGGAGCAATTCAGGCTGCCAGAGCCGTGGGATCTGTGCTAGCAGGCGCGACCAGCAAGGGTGCATTGAGGCCTGGGAGCTGATGGACACTCTCACTGTGTTTCTGGGAGGCACACATTGATGGGAGCAATGGGGAGGGAGGGTAAATATGGGTGTTCGGATGTTCCAAGCCTTGCGAGTGCTGCTGTGTGGCCAGGCAAGGCAAACTGGAGGTGGTCTGCAATGGAGCTTTGGCATATGGGGAATGGGGTTAAAGCAAGCCATGGTGCCAGGCTAGTCCTGCTCTGTCACTTGCCTTGGTCATGTGGTTGTCCACTGGTTAAGGGCACCTTGAGAAAGCCCTTCCCTGTGTACCTGCACTGCTGCCGCAGGTCAGATCCTCCCCGTTGATGTGCTATAATCTGTCTCTGTGAACTCAGTAGCTAGGGTCCCACACACTTCCCCCCACACGCACGTCCCGGCAATTTCTGATAGCACAGCACTTTTGTTAAATTAGCTCTCCCCTCCATTTGCTGGCACAGGCACTGCTGGCATGAAATGCAGTAGCCTGCCTTGTCCAGGATTCATCCAGACATTTCCTTCCCTTCCGGGCTGTGTGATTTCCTTTTCCCCTCAAGTGTGTCTCACAGTTCAAATGCACTCTATTTCCCAGAATGAGTCCTCTGTGCACAGAGGCCCCTCTCAGGGTCTCATACCTCCAACATTTGGAGCATCTGAGCTCCTTGCGTGCCAGTGAGGTGGCGTTAGTCCTATTTTAGAGGTAGGGAAAGAGAGGCGCAGAGCAGTCTAGCATCTCATGGGAGAGTCAGCAGCGGGGCTCTCCCAAACATCAGGCAGGCTGGCTCTGTTGCTATAGCTCACGGCAGAGCTCACATAAAACCTAACGGGCTGGCTGTGCACTGATGGGGAGGCTCTGTGCTATTCCAAGACCCATTAGCACAGCAGACCCTTCATGACATCACTCCAGCAAGAACCTAAAGCCTGGCTGATACCAACCCAAAGCAGTCCCTTAGCCGTGTTAATTGCCTCCATGTCAGGATTTGGCCCAGGAGTCCTATCAACTTTGTTCTGCTCTGTTTTCTCTCTTCAGAAAAAGGAGGAAAAAAATCAAACCTCTATTTTTTTTTACTTCTTTATTCCAGTCTCGCTTCCTTCCCGTGTTCTGGCCTTAATTTAGCAGACACTTCCCAAGCCTGGAGGATAAGTAATTGCTTTTTGGTGGCTTGCCTATCCCTTGCATCCAGGTGACTCCTTTCCCTCCCCACTGAATGACTGGCCACCAGCCCACTGAACCATAGTGGGGCCAGGACAAAGCCCCTTGCTCATAGGCCTGGTGCCTCTGGCTCCACATTCCCCACACAAGTTAATCCCTGCCATTCCTCCATTTAGGAAAGCTCCCAGATGTCTGTACTCAAGGTGCAGATTCCTCCCTGCGTCAGTGAGGCACTCCGCACGGTTCAGGCTGCAACGGTGGAGTGAGCCATGCCAAATAGATTTGTCAAGTCTGCCGCAGCTTGATTTGGTGCCATGAGGAGAAGGAAGGGAGGGAGGGAAGGGGGTGGACAGACAGGGACTCTCTATTCCTCTATATACATGCAGATATATATGTATATATATATATATACACACATACATATATATACACACATGCATATATATATATATGCACATGCACACATAGGCATATGGAGTGTATGAAACACTGCTCTGAATTTCTGCTAGCTGTGTAGGCCAAAAGCAAAGCTCTGCCATGCTATAGGTAGGTCAGCTAACATTTACATTTCATCAGGGAACTAAAGAGAATATCAGTGAGTGCAGGAGTGGTGGGGAGGACATGATACTCTGCAGAGGATGGGGATCTCTGACCTCCTCTCTTTTACTCCCTTGCTTCCCCTCCCTCCAGTGTTTCTAGGGGAATGGAGCCAAGCTTTTCCCCTGTGGAACGTGATGGCTCACCTTTGAGGCCCTAGCTGCTGGCACTCCCAGCATGGGAAGCTTGAAAGGCAGGATGAAGCAGAGGAAAAGAAGATTAATACACACTTGCAGCAGACAGGACTGGCTGGGCTGTTACCATGCCAAGCGCTACTGCATTTCTGGGGTGGGAGGCAGTGGGAAGGGAGGAACCTGACGCTCACACCTTCCCCTTCCTGACCCATCCCTGATGGGCTTTCCCCCTGCCTGGCAGCCCACTCCCCACAAAGGCCAGCCTAGCACATCCTGGACATCCCCCTGTTGAGGGGGTGATGCTCTGTCCTTGCCTGGGACCAGGGGAGAGGCTAACTCAGTGACCTGGCCAGAGGTGCTGAGCTGTCTGCTGTGTGCCCCTGAGTGAGGAGATGGGGAAGAGAGCAGCCACCAGGTATTGCCCCATACTTATCCCTTACTACCCAATAGCACATCCTTATGGGACAGGGCCAAACAACTCCTGCCCCAGAAAGGCAGGTCTGGCTTTTGCTCTTCCTGCTGCATCCTCCACTGCCATCAGGGATTGATGGCCCCAAAGGTTATCTTCTGGGTGCAGACTCTGGTGTGTGTGTTTGCCGAGAGATCTTATCTAGTGGTTTGCAAATGTCTTTAAAAAACAACCACTCATTCCTGAACCCAAGGAAGGAAAAGAGCACCTGGCAGGATCTGACCTTTTAGTTTTGGCCATTTTCTTCACCTGACAGGATCTGACCTTTTTTTTTTGGCTATTTTCTTCAGACAGATTCAATTATGAGGGTTTTATTGGAAAACAAAGTGCTCATCCATTCTGATCTACTTCCTTCTTTGTAGGGTCTTGAGTTCCAGCTCCTTTGTTATTTTAGCCACTCCATCTTAGTAACTGTGGAAATCATCTCCCAGGATCATCTAGTGTGGTGAGGGACTGTATGGGTTTCAGGATTTGTATTGGGTTGGGACTGTGATGGATGCTCTCACTGCCTCCATTGCTCTGTTTGTAAACTGGGAGGATGCAACTGAAACATTTGCTTTGAGAACCTATAGAATTCAGCTGGTGAGAAATGGCAGCAATATCCAGCTGATGCACATTTTCCATTTTCTACTTATTTTGATGGCTTTGTGCCTGTTATCCGCTAACCTTCCTGGGTGATATTCCAGGTAGATGCAATAAGGGAGGTTGAATTGCAGCAAACAACTGAATATCTCAGCACTGCATGGATTTGGAGATGTCAGAGGTGTTTTTTGCTGGCAGGGAATATTGAGCATGATTCTTTGGAGACCCTTGTTCTTTCTGTTCTGACCATTCCTCTGTCCTTTCTGTTCTTAATGAGGTCACCTGTGTTTATGTACCTGGGGAGGGAAAGAGAAACTTTATCTTCTTTATCTGAAAAACTCAGGAAAAGCTTGCATGATCAGCCAGAAGGCCGTAAGTTCTGCTACACAGAGACATCACAGCACAAAGGCTTTACTCAGAAGCATCCTCAGGTCCCAGCCTGCTTCTGCTGCTTTTGCAGACAAGACAAAAATGTCAGCGTCTGGGAAAGGCAGCCCTGCTCATTCACCCTTGGTGCAGTACCAGGGGAGGATTATAGCCCTGGCTTTCCTAGTGAGGCTGCAGCTTTGTACTTCTGGGCCTGATATCTCCTTTGCAGGCTGGCAGGGTGGCTCTCATCCTGTCCCTGGCGACTCCCAGATGTGAGTGGAGCATCTCAAAGACACAGTGCTGGCAAGCCCAGCCCAGCATGCTGTGCCATGCCCAGACGGCTGTGCTTCGTTGTGTGTTGCCAAGTATCATTTTTCTTTCAGCTCCTTGTTCCTGGATTTAATAAATCCAAAACTATCCACCCTCCACTCAAGCCAGAATCCTCCCACCATCAAACATGCCCCATTTTATTCCTTCCCTATCTGACAAGGAAAATAATCTCCCCTACTTTTCTCCTTCATGCTTCTCTGTCTAAATCCTGAAGCCCTAATCCTGTTAGCATGCTCTGTTCCAGGGCTCTGTCTCCACAGGAGTAACGTAATCCTGCAATAAATCTAGTAGGTCCAGAGGGACACATACATACGGATGAAGGCAGGGCTGCTGCCATCCTTGGCCTTCTCCCCTGCCTCCCCCAGCCACTTTCTTTCGTTCCTCAAGAAATTGCATAGAGGCCAAGCAGCACAATAAATAAAGCTGGAGAGCAGTTACCTCCTGCCCCCTCCCTGACTCAATGCCTCTTCAACTTCACAGTGCTTTCTGTCTCCCTTGTCCTTCATTCCTTTCACTCCAAACTGCCACTGGCACAACTCCCATACCCACTAGAATTAGTGCAGCCTCAGAAATCCCCCAGTCACCCCACAGTGGTTCCAACATGTCAGAAATACAACTTAGAAGTGTTGATGCAGGGGTGGCGCATGTGCGCGCATGGAAAACTGGCCCAATCCTCCTCTAGCCTAGACATCATCTCCCACCACTTGCTTTCTACAGCAGATTAATTAAGCGGGTCAGCTTTCATTGATTATCAGTTTAATTTTACATGTAGACTCTGCTGTCTGGGCTAAAACGGAAGTAAACATAAAGTATATGGGGAGGGGATGGGCAGCTTTTTGATGCAGCAGTAAAAATGAGTTCCTTGACTGCTTCTTGGAAGGTGCTTTTAATTTGTTAATGGTTTTCCCATTCATCTTCTATCTCTGTGATGCTTCAGCGTGTGCGCATGTGTGCTCTCTGCTGAATGTGTATCTGTCTATCTATCTATCTATCTATCTATCTCCCTAAATCACAGCCAGATTTTTTTTCTTCCTGCTGGTGTAAATTACTGTGACTTCTTATACTTCGATGGTGATATGTTGATTTACACCATTCGAAAACTTGGCTCAAAATATGTGCTGAGTGGGATGGGAAGCAGATAAGATGGGAGGAATAGCAATGTTCTATTTTGGTGAGGGGGAAGAAATCTTTGCTTTCTTGGCTCTCCCAATTTCACACATTTTCCTGCTAGTTCTTCCCATGCTGTGAGTGCTAATTTGAGGCAGGATATAGAGCCTGTTCAAGTCAATGGGACTCTCTCCACAGTGTGCTTGGGCTCTGGGGTCCGTATTTGCAGTGCAGAGAAACCATACACTCAGCAGCAATGCTTACAATGCATTTCCACTTGGAAGGAGACTGAGAGGCCAGGCACATGGGAGGACCCCACTTCTCTAACAGCACTACACACCTGCCCTCTGAAAATGGCCTTTTTCTGTTATGCTGAACAGGGTGTGAAGCAATCACTTGTTATGATCAACTGGGACTTCTCAGAAATAAGGTTCACTGTGGCAGATCCTACTGATGCAGCTGATCCTAGAGCTGGAACTCAGGTGCCATTTCTGCCCTCATGACTGACAGTCCAGAGTGTCAAGGCCCCATTTCAGAGTTACATAGCTTGCTGAATGTGATTTAGTCTGAGGAAATTACTGGGCCCCAAATCTAAAGCAGAATTGAGGTTCCACCCTGGAAGCAGGTGGTTGGGACTAAGGTTGTGTGAGAGATGCTTTCAGCAATGCATGTGGTAGTGCTAAAGTTTTTGGGCTCAGTCCTGCTTCTGCTTTCTGTCAAGCTTGAATTTGTAGAAGTCAGCAACAAATTACACTGGTGTAAACTTGGATTCTGGTCCCTGATGCTTGTATGTGTGAAGTGAGCTATAAAAAAACAAAACTGGAAATATGTTAAATCAAAAAGAACAGCAAACCTCGTCAGTGACTGTTAAAGATGCTGGTCCATATGCAACCTTTGGCTCATGGAGTCTTCAAACTGCTAATAGTGGGAGGCAAAGAGAGGTTGCCAGGAGAAGTCTCCCTTGGGGCTTGCTAACCCCAGGCTTCTGCTGGGTCCACCATCAGGAGCCGCCCCTGGGACAGAGGGACCTTTGGGCTGACCTGAAGCGCTGCTCCTTGTGCTAAAATAGTTGCACTGGCTCAGATAAACATTTCCTGTCCTCCGGTGTTAGGTTCAGAGGTAAGGTGTTACATGTCAGCTTCTGGTTGACATGAAGCTGGAGGCTTTGCTGTGATGTGGAAATACATCCACTTCAACCTCTGTGTGTGTGTGTTCCCATAGGTTTACAAGACACATGCACATGCACACATGCCTGGAGAGTGTTTCACAGTAACCACTCTTCTTATAGCCCTCCTGCTGGAAAAAAGGGTATTTGGTGTCTGCTGAGCAAGGAAAAGGATGAGAAGTGGGGTCAGACAGGGTAAAATAGGATATTAAAAACACATAAACCATACTGTGTTGCTAAACGGTAGCAGCATGATATATAGTCTCCAGATTAGCATTTCTGCTCAAGTTCGCGTCAACCCCAACTCCCAATTACCAGCCAGATTTGCAACCAAGGCCCTCTGTGGGGTGCTGCTCCGTGCCGTGGCAGGAGTGCCACCATCCTAGACTGGATGGTGATGCGCAGAGGCAGCCCAGAGCTAGTTGTGATGCTGCAAGTGGACACTGACCCTCTCTGTAAACACCTTTTGTGCTGGATCCTGAGAGAAGAGCAGTAACACGTGCTACCTGCAGACCTAGAGTGCAAAGTGAGAGGTCAGGACATCTCACTCCTTTTTCTGTCATGGATCACAGGGATCTGCAGTTGAATTGTTTGACTGTTGCCTCCAACAGAAGATCGGTGTCAGAGATTACACTCTCCTGCTTCACTCTGAGATAAACTTACTGGGAGCTCCTGTGCTTAGCAAAGTATATGTAGGATAGGAGCCTGCAGAAGAGCCCAGCCAACATCCCAGTGAGGATGCAGCTTCTGGCTGAGTTTGGAGGATGCTTATCCCCATCCTGAGAGGCTGCATGCTTGAAGGGAAAGCAGGCAATGCCTGCATCCTTGGTCTTTGAGCTTTAGTACTTTATGCTGGGGGCAGAGAAAGGATTGAAAATTACCTTCAGGTTGGGTATTTCCTTTTTCTCCACTATGGCTCTGCAGCCTGAAACAGAAACACAAGTATCCAGTCCTTGTCCAGCCTATTAAAATGGGCAGGAGGGGTGGATTTAACATCCATCTGGTAGTTATTGATTACAGCCATCTGGTAAAGCAGAAGCCTTTTCATATCATGTCGGATCATAAACTCTCCTGAAAAGCTGTCTCTGTGTGGCAGGCTGCATGTGTGAAGGAGAGGCAGGGGCGAGGGGCTGGCTGGGACAGGAGCTTGTTGCCCCAGGCAGAAGAGGCATCCTCCCTGCTCTTGCTGCTGCTTGCACACAGTGTGTCCCAGTGATGCTCTGTGCAAGGATTTCAGACCATTTACCCATGGAGAGGAGGCAAGATCTCACACAGCATTCAGGGACATCTGCCCTTTTGCTTTGGAGCAGCTCTTGGTTTGGGGGTGAGATCAAAGCGTCTGTGGCTTTATAGTCTGATTTATTATGAGAGGCAGCAAGCTCTTGGTTCTCCTGCCTGATGGAGGGGTCCATTCACCATGCTATCCTGCCAGAACCTCAGCATTCCCTGCGTGCCCCTGGAGGCTGGCCCTGCCCATAAAGCCTCTCTTTGGTATACCCTGCTGAGGTTATTTTGACTGCTGATCTGGTTATTTCTTTCAGTGTGGAGAAGACGTAACCATATTTGTGCTCCCTCTCCCTTGCAGACATTTCAGGCCAATGAAGATGCCACAGAGGTGGTTCTCAACAAGATCCACAGCCCGGTGCTCACACGCTTCGTTCGCATCCGTCCCCAGAGCTGGCACAACGGCATAGCCCTGAGGTTGGAGTTGTACGGCTGCCGCATCACTGGTGAGGGTCCCCTCCTCTCTTCAGCCTCAGCCTTCCTCTCTGTCCCTCCAGCAGCCTGTCCCAAGGTGCTGTCCCCACAGTTGTCATGGTTGCTTGGGGTGGGAACGGTGACACTGAGAGGCACCCATTCTAAGGCATGCACTTGGGAACAGGCACCAGTCACTGGAGGCAAAGTGAAAGTGCTTAAACCTGCAGGGAAACCCATGAGCACTCCCTTGCAGCTGCCCTGACTGTTCATGCCCTTCCTTTCCTGCAGATTCACCCTGCTCCAACTTGCTGGGAATGCTCTCCGGCCTCATCCCTGACTCTCAGATCTCAGCCTCTTCCACCAGAGGCTATGACTGGTCTCCCAGCATGGCCCGCCTGGTGAGCAGCCGGTCAGGCTGGTTTCCCCGTGTCCCCCAAGCCCAGCCCGGGGAGGAATGGCTGCAGGTGGACCTTGGCATCCCAAAAAATGTCAGAGGCGTCATTATCCAAGGGGCTCGTGGAGGGGACAGTGTGACTACCACAGAGTCCCGCTCCTTTGTGAAGAAGTTTAAGGTGGCTTACAGCATGAATGGGAAGGACTGGGATTTCATCCAGGACCCCAAAACAATGCAAGCCAAGGTATGTACTGCCTGGAGCCGCTGTAAAATGAGCTGTGTTTCTGGCTATATTCAGACTGCTTGATGTGGTCTTGGGAAGCTGCCTGTGTCTCCCCACTAAGAGACTCTGGGAATTTGAGTTGTCACCATGAAATCCGAGGTTGTGTCGTCTGGTCCTGCTCATCAGCTGTACCAGAGGCTGTAGTTCCACCTTGCCTATCCCACCA
Organism: Forpus xanthops; assembly: GCA_032466535.1. NCBI lineage: Eukaryota > Metazoa > Chordata > Aves > Psittaciformes > Psittacidae > Forpus > Forpus xanthops. Next base: position 11,019 of record JASSUY010036091.1, read on the forward strand.
GGGATAGCAATTTGCCTTCATATTTTGTTGTGCAACAGAGCTGGGGATGCAGGCATCACCTTCTGGTCCTCCCAGCTCCTGCAGGTCAGAGTCCAAAAGGTTTTGTCTTTGATTCTGTTTGGCACAAACTAATTACACATTTTAAGGGGAAAGGTAGTGCTGTTGTGGCTTGGACCTCTGGAAGAGGAAGATGAATCACAACTTCTCTCTGGGAAATTTTCTGTATCTGAAGTCCCTTTTGCCATACTGGCATGACCCTTAAATTCCCTGTGTCATTGGAGTTCCCCATAATCTTTCTGCTTACCAGTCTGGGAGTGGCAGGGGGCTTGTGAAATAAATGAATTCTCTGCTGCTGCCTGTTTTGTTTCTGTGCAAACTCATCTGCTTCTGAAAATTTGAATCAGTTTTAATTTTTCCTGATCCTACAAATGAGTCTTAGAAGGCCTGATGCTATCTATAGCCTTCTGCACAGACTTGAGTTCATGCATGGAAACTAAAAGGCAACAGTACTTGGACTGTGAGGAAAACTGAGCATTCACACTATCCTAGAACATGCAGTAGCTTCTGTATTTGCCAAAGGATGACTGTGATCTTATTTATATGTGAAGTCAGAGGATATTCTCCAGGCTTCCCCTGCATGGCTTGGATCAGAATCTGACCCCTGGGTATAAAGCAGAGGCCAAGTGAGATTGTGCAAGTTTCTGAGGAACAGCTTATCTGGTCTTCTTGAAATTGAGGAGGAATAGCCCAATATCTGCTTAGCCAGACCCAATGGCCTGGAATTGGACAGCTAAAATATTTCAAACTGGCTGTGTCCTGCCAAACCCAAATTACCAAGTCTGGTGGAGAGCACGTGGGATGCATAGATCACCTGACTTTTCTTTCTCTTGATAGCTTTTTGAAGGCAACATCCACTACGATATCCCTGAAGTCCGGAGGTTTGATCCTGTTCCTGCCCAGTACATCCGAGTGCACCCAGAGAGGTGGTCCCCAGCAGGAATAGGAATGCGCCTGGAGGTGCTGGGCTGCGACTGGACAGGTAGGAGCTCCTATGTGTCTGCCACTGGCTCCACTGGGGATGGAGAAAGCACTAAACCAGCAAGGTGCAAGTGTAAGTTTATTTCTCTCCCTACTATCCCACCTCAGGGCCATGCCATGGCAAGAAGATTGCAGACATGAAGGCAGGACCTGCAGTGTGGCCTGACACCATCTTTTTACCTCTGCCTTAAAAAGAACTGGTCTTAATGCAGGATGTAGCAGCATTGGTTGGACCCCATTCCAAGTTTTCACACAGAACCTCATACAGGGTTTCTTCACAATTCCCTTCTCCCTCCTTTCACATATTTTATCTGGATCTGCAGGCTTTCCCAGTCTCTGTGTCAGAGAATATTTCAGCTTTTTAATGCAGATGGACAAGACAAAAAGTAGGAAGAGAAGCAGAGGTGCACAATAGGCATGCAGTGACCAGTACAGGTATCTTGAGCTGCCACAATGAGTCTTTGCTGTAAAAACAACTGTTCCTATCATTGAGACCCATGTGGAAATCCCTTTGCAGACAAAGTTGGGGATTTAACTCTGTGATGTCTCCACAACATCTCTGGGACCAGGGAAGTTTGTTCACTGTTGCCCACCTGTTTTTCACAAGTGGTATGCCTTGCAGCCACCATTGTTTTTAATGCAGAGAAGAAAACTGTCTAGCACACTCAACTGGCATCAGTAGAGGTTGTGCCTCTGACTCTCTGAGGCTCAACAGTGATTGATTGCTCCATAGTTTCATCCCCAAAAGCTAAAAATGCACCCAGCAGCTCACTGGATCTAATGCTAGCTTTTCAGTGCCAGGGGTTAGTTGACCCTTTTTTTAATCTATTTTATTTTTTAATAATCTACTTAAATATGAATCTGGTATCCAGATGTGAGTGATAAAGAGGCAACATTTCCATTTTATAAACACATCTGTATAAGGAATTTTCTCGTAAGAACTCCCATTTTCAGCTAAAGGGCACAGAGGGCTTTTTCTACCCTTTTGTAGAGTCTTTGCTCCCCTTTGCTCCTCTTGTGTGCTGTGAGATGCATTACAAACAACAGCAAATCATACCACACACCTACACATGATTACTAAGGATCATTTGTCACCTTTGAAGTCAATGGCAAATATCCCCCTGGACTGGGAATCCACTGTAGATGATACAAACTTTAAATAAAGATTAGATCTGAATTTAAATCTTACAGTGTCCTTGGGATGTTGTAGGGAGAAGCAGGCACCATGGCTTTCATGCAAGCAGCAGGAGCCAGGGCTCCATGCTGAAGTGGTCTCCATGCAGAAGTGTTCGGGCAGCTCCCACATTGCTGCTTTCTGCAGCTCCTGGGAGTCTCCCACTGCCAGATCTCTGCAGGCCATTGTTGGCTAGTGCATCACAGTGCTGCATCACTGCCGCAAAGGGAGGCAGTTGCACAGTACCGTGTACATGTCAGCCCCTCCATTGCATTCTTCCAGATTAGAGAAGAAGAGGGGCTTGGCATCCTCAACTTGTGCTATTTTTGGTCCAAATTTTCTTTTACAGCAATGTTCCCACTCAGTTTCAATATCAGCAGCAACAGCCCATGTTTTTTCCAGGCAGGGTGCTTTATGGTCATTTCCCAGTCTGGCTAATCATTTGCACATTGTAATGTTTAAAATTCAACTGCCAAGTCATAAATATTCTTAGCTTTATTGATCTACAGGCCTTCAGCTTTGTAATCAGATCTGGGCTTGTAATATTGTGGCTTCACTATGTTCTAAAAAGCATTTGTATCCATGATGCAACCTGGGGAGCAGAGATAGCTCATGGCATTATCTGCATGCTAAATCCAAGCTGGCTACATGCAGCAGTCCTTGACAATGCCAAGATATGGACCTCCTTTGCTGAGAGGACCCAGGCACATCACAGAACTGGCTCTGAAAACCCAATTGCACTTGCTTGGGAACAAGATGAAGAGATGGATTAGAGCAAGCTGATTTAAACCATTTTCAAGTGAGGGCCTAAGCCTGTGTTTACCCTACCCAGCTGTTTCCATTTCTTATCAGCAATGGCGCATCTTAATTACTGAGTCAAACAGGTAACTTAACAGCAACTGTGCTTACAAACTAGTTGGCTAGTAACCCAAAAATTGGGAAGCAGGCAGTCAGCAGTCGGCTTCTTTCAAAGACCTGCCAAAAATTTTCCCTCTGAAGAGTGGAGATTGATGAGTGTTCACTTGCAGCTGGTTTTCTCTCTTTTGAAGTTCCAAACATCTGGTTTCAATTGCTCAGTGACTTTGCATTTTGATCAGCAGTTACCACCAGTTGCACAGGCACTTGCAGGGCCAGGGAGAGAGAAAGCGAGCAAGCAAGACCTCTCTTTTTCACTTTCCATTTCACACATGATGTTGTCCTGCCTGCTATGTTCATTATCTCTTGTAACCATTGTGTTGCAGCTCTGCCATGGTAACTGATTCTTCAAGATATATTTCTGCAGCTTGTCTAGGGCAATGCAACGCTGTTGATTTGCATCCGCTCAGCATCTGTGTCCGTATGGGACTTGGATTTCAAGGTCCTTCCACATTTTCACATTTCAGCTATAAATCTCAGTATACGATAGCAACAGCCAAAAAAAAATTGTACCAGCTCTAAATAACTTGCAGCTTTTGATATGTTACCTTCACCTGCTGCTCTTTCTTTTTTCTTTTCTTTTTTATGACATTTTTCTGTGCCTGTCTGCTTACAGTTTGCTTCTTTGTTGAATTTGGAGTTTTATGGGTTTGTAACAAATTTGAACTTACAAATTAAAAGACTTTGATGTTGTTTGGTATTTTATCTTGAACAAAAGACAGCCACTGGAAAAAAAAAACCAAAAAAAACAACAAAACAACCCTGAGAGTTTATGTGCAACATGTTTAATAACAGGAAAATGAAAGGGCAGAAAGGAGCCTATGGAAAATATTCAATGAATTTAGCCATTTCCTCTTGCTTCTGGCTTTATTAAATGATATCCTGAAGGGTGCCAACAAAGAAACACAATCACACACAACTGAGCAAAGCAGCCTCTTTTTCAAAACAGAAAGAAACAAGCCTGCTGTACTCCAGTTAATGCGCCCATAAAAGGAGAGCCTGCTGGAACCTAATGTCATTTACTGTTGATCTTAATATCCTTCCCTTTCTTGCTTAAATTTCCCCTGACACCTGCTTGGAGGTTGTTTCACACAGGCCGCGTTGGAGAGAGGGAAATTGGACAGACACCCTTTGAAAGTGTAGTCAGGAGCCCGGAGTGTGAAACCAGATGCTTTCTGGAGCGAGCCAGAGCGCACTAGGGGATCCCTCAGAGTCCGTTTGTGGTTGCGTCATTTGTGGGTTTGAGTGACTTGTTTTGTAAATTGGCACAATTGGTGGGAATGTTGTGTGTGCTTTTTCGAATGCTTCATGTGCCTTTCTGAAAGGAAAAGGCGTCTTGCCTGTGATCTCTCTTACCCAGCAATGACAGCTAAGTGGATTGCCAACACCTGTATGCATTAAAAAATTAAGAGGAAAAAGTAGCATGTATGTCTAGAGGAGAGCCTCATCCAAAGGAACTCTAAATCAAAGAAACTCCTATATGGAAACAGCTGGTTCACTTGAAGTTCAAACTATACTGACATTTCCAGCGCATGGAAATTTCATGGTATTCTTGTTCTATCTCTTCCTGCCATTATATGAACACAAGATAAAGATTTTTTTCTTTGTTTCCTCCTACCTTGGCTTTTTATACTGCCTATTGAAATAGCATCTCTACTTCATTCATTCTCAGATGTAAAGCCCACAGCAGAGACGCTGGTGCCCACTTTGAAGAGTGAAGAGACCACCACCCCATATCCAACTTACGAAGAAGCAACTGAGTGTGGTGATAGCTGTGGAGAAGAGGAGGGTATGTATCAGAGCAGCACATCTTTATCTCAGTAGATGATGAGTTAAGAGCTAAGCAAATACTCTTATCTTCCCATTAGCTCCTATACATGGGACTGATTCCTGGAAAGCTTAGAGTAATATTATTAGTGATAGGCCAAGATTAAAAAAATCACAAACAAAACCTGCCAGAATCTGATAAGTTATATCAAGGAAGGATGCAAGAGCAAGAGATAGCAGCTAATTCAGTCCGTAGCGTAGGGTACAAGACTTGACTTGAAGAGCTGATCTCCCAGCCTCCTTATGTGACCTGAAGAAACTCAATTTAGTGCCCTGTTTAGGGCCACCTCCATTCCAGATCCCCTCGGCTGGGTGTCGTAAATTCAGAATGTGATTCAGGGGAGAGATTCAGACTACCTGGTATGTAGGGCTCCTTTTGCAGTGGTCACAACTGTGAGAATAAATCACAACATGTAGAGAAGGCTGATGTCCTGAACATCTATACATTAAGGATCATCTTCCGTATTAACAGCTGCTTAAAATTCCGGAGGACAATCTGGGCTCCTTGTGCAGGCAGCAGAGAGAGGGAACACTAATTTCGGGCAGGAGATTGTCCTTCCAGCCTTAGATGGCTGTCAGATATACAGGGAACAGTTTGGTATCTCTGGCACTTGCCTGCCTCTTCTGGCTATAGAAGAGGTTGAATGTTAGTTTAGACTACATGCTAAGAGTCAGTGCTGGGAGGAACTGATATTCTCTGCCTCAGATTCCTCCCTGTAGAAGCAAACATTCTATTCTTCTGCTCCTCGCAAGGGGGATGTGAGCATCCAAAGCTTGTGAAATGTGCAGATTAAGGGGAGAGGGCTTAGCAGAGCCAAGAAGGGTTAGTCGTACAGTGCATTGTGTAGGAGGTGCATGCCTCTGGGCAGGATAGCAGAGCCTGAGCACCAGCACTGGGCCTGGGGCGTTTATACCAGGACTTCAACAAGATAGCTTATGAGGAAAGGCTATCCTCTGAGACAGTTCCTAGGGTTCTGTCATTTCAGCTTCCAGTGCCAGAGAAAAAAATATTGGGGTTTTAAATAAATAAATTTTTTAAAGGACGATAATTGGCTTTTTCACACCTCCCATCAGGACTCTGCTGTATTTCAGTTCTGGAAATGCAAGTTGCAGAATTAGCTTAAAGGGCCTGATTCTTGTTGCTTTGCCTCAGTGATAAGCCTGTGCAACCCTGCTACCATTGAGGCACTTGGGAAACTGCTCAGAGGATATTTAGGCCTGTAATAGTTACTGCAACAACATGATTCCTGAGTGCAGTCCAGGGCAAGAGAACTAGTAGAGTATGCTGTGGGGCGTGGAATCAGCCTCCCTGGCAGCTTCCCTCAGATTTAGCAACAATTTTCATTCTCATACTCCATAAACAATGAGTATATTTCTCTGGACAATCAGATTTATGACAGCCAAACAGAAACAATGCTTCTCCCCAGGGTATAAGATTAAATTGGAATAAAAGGATCCATGATCTCCATTGTTTCATTTCGGAGTGGAAGTATGTAAAGAAAGCCTTCTGCTCCTCACAACAAAGTTCTCCTGATGCCTATCACTTGAGTCACTCACCTCCTTCTGGCTATCGCTAACTATGTAGGCGCTGTGATTTAAAACTTCCTCTTTGCTCAGGAAAAGCCCAGCCTGTAATTGGGCTGTGACCTGCGTGTCTACTGTGTGCTTGGAATTGGTGCCTTATGGCTGCTTCCCCAACTAAAGGAGCTAGCAGCTGCCTTGCTGCTACATGCAGCCCTTGGCATGTGCCCTCCTGCCTACAGACCTGTCTCTGTGGGAAGGCTCTCCAGAGCTTTTAAAGCTGTTGACACAGGGGAATTGCTAATTCTGCTCCTGTTCAACAGATGAAAACTTAAATGACTTGCCCAGAGAGCACATACTGAGTCCATAGTGGAGCTAGAAATAGAGGCTGGCTTCTTTCACTCAGAATCTAAAACCTTGAGCTCATGGTGGCCTCACATTTCCCCTGGTGGCATTTCCACAAGAAGGTAGGAAGTGGTGAGTGACAGCTTACCACGTTGACAGACAGCTCCTGTCTGGTGCAAGGGGCTAGATCTGTCACTCAGGAGCTGGGTTTTTGGAGCAGTTGAGATTCTTCTTTTGGAGCCAAAGCAGGAACTGATGAGCACAGGGCACTCAGGAAGCACTCTTCCCTGACATTTAAGAAGGCATTTAATATTTGACCGTTCTAGGGGATGAAGAGAAGGTGCTGATTAGAGTCTGGAAGCATTTGGTCCTTGTTTCTATATTTGCTTAGTTTGGTGGATTAGCTGCAGGACGTGGGGTGAGCATTTTGATAATGCAGAACTTAAGGCTGATCCCTGGAGCTGATGAAATGTGAGATAGGTTAAAAGCATCAGTGTGAATGAGATTTCATGCTTTCTTCAGTATTTATGGCTACAAGCTATTTTAGATTTGGGTTGTTTTTTTAATAGCAACCCTTCATGGGTAGGTCATCTTTTAATCCAACTTTATTTTACTTCTATTTCTTTTTATAAGATTTCCACCTCCCTGCAAACTTCAATTGCAATTTTGATCTCCCTGAAGACCTCTGTGGTTGGTCACACGACTTGGCAACTGGTTATACGTGGTCTTTACAGCCTACAAGCACGTGGACTGGCAACTCTGAACCAAGTCCTGAGACTGTGCCTGGTAAGATGACGAATATCAAAGCAGGGAAGAGGGAGCTAATGGGACTTTTTCCATCTGAACAGTATGACTGATTGTTGCATAGCTATCAAGAGTTGTGAATGCTGTGCAGAGCTGAACATTTTCTTTTGTGGAAGCTTTCAGATTCTTTGCTGTATGGTTCATGACTTATTTATAGGAGTGTGACCACTGGCACTGAATTATACTATCCTCTTGAGATAGTCTTCAGTCAGACTCTGGGGCTTGAATCCATTGTGACTGTGAAGGCTAGCCTGGGCTTTGTTCCACATAGGACCCAAGACTTTTTCCCCAGAATGCATTTCCTCTTTCGTTAGAGATGCATTTCTTTCTCTCATATGTTGCTCGGATTGCTTATACTCTTCAGCTATTCTGCACTCTGGGCTTCCATAGGCTGGATTTCAGCCTCCTCCAAGTGAAGGATGAGCTAAGCCCTAAAAATGCTGCAATATGCCAGCTTCTTGCTGTTTGACTTTTGCTCTTTTTTTCTTCCCTACTTTGAAAGCAGATTTGCCTAATTTATGACGGACCTCACTGATGCTCTGGCATGGGTTGGAAGGGAGCCTGCCTCTGGCAGTGTGGTTGACAGATTAAGTTCTTCAGCTTCACATCTTGGAACTTGCCTTGGGACTAGTGCCCTTTCTTTTACCCTCACTGACTTTGTGGCACGGGTGGCATGAAGAGTATTTGCCAGTTTCCTTATAACAGTAGGCTATGTCACCACAGCATCATTTCTCTTCACTATCAGTCATTGCTTACGAAACACAAGACTCCCCCAAGGAGGGCTGGCTTCTCTTACCTATCTGTCCCAATGCCTGGTGACTCCAGTGTCTGCATGCCATGAGCCCAGAGAGGCATGTGTGCTGTGGGCTGCTCCGTGCCCTCCCCAGTAAGGTTGAGTCTTGAGATGAAAACATACAGGCGAACCTGTTAGCCACCTGGCAGTGGCGTTGGCCAGATTGGCAGTACCGCCAGCCAGTTGGAAAGCTGTGCAGCCAACACCTGGTAGGCAGTGCTAAAGAGGAAAATATGTATTCCAGAAACATATGGGAAGAGGAGAATCTGCTACCTCTCCACACACAAATCACCCCCACGCAAATGCACACATCATTTCTCTCTTCAGCTCCTGAGGTGCTCGGCATTTCTCTAAGAGACAGGGTAATGCTGTAAGTGCAGCCTATATGGACATCTGACAAATTCTTTGGCGTGACACAGGGACACAGTGTCTGCTATAGAGAAAAATATTTTCATATTTCAAGTGTTTATCTCTTCAGCATTTGAGTGCTTTAGAAGATTAATATCTGGAGCTCGGTGGAGCCTCAGGCAACAGGAGAGAACACTTACAGCCAGGCCCAGACTTAATAACCCTCCCATCTCATTCACTGTAATAATGTTTAATTAATATAAGCCTCCTGCAAGTAGGATAAAAATTACTTATTTTTATAACTCAGACTCAATTTTTCATTTCATTTCCTCTCCCCTGAGTCTCCCTACAATTAGCTGGCCACAGTTTCTTGGAAGACTGTGTACGTGTGCATGTGTATGCACAGCCTGGGAGAGGCTGGTGCTGCCTCAGACAGCTCAGCATGCAGTTCTGCTTTTTACCCTTCTTATACTCTTTCTTCTCTTTTCTAGTTAGTTATGAATTGCAAAACTTCATCACTGCACCTGGGGAATATTTTCCTACTGACTTCAATGATCCGTTTTTGTGCCACGTCTCCCTTACAGTGCTGTGCTAAGCTGGGCACTGAAGAACCAATAAGGCATGCACTGGGGACCTGCCTAGCAAATCATGGGCTCTGTAAGGGCAGAGGAAGAGGAGGAGGTAGCAGCTCCAGGGGGCTGAAGTGTCTTGCCCATGGTGGTGGAAGAAGTCAGCAGCAGACACCAGTCACAGGATGAAGGATGGCTGTTGGCACTGCTCTGCTGCAGCCTTGCCTACACAAAGCAGGGCTGCAGAAGGGCTGACATGCAAAGGCATCACTGCTGCGCCTCGCTTTGGTCTGCTGTTAGAAATGAAGATGTGACACAAAAGGAAACAACTATTTGCTTTTTTCCTCCCCACACAGCTTTTAAAAGCAACTTGAAAAACATGAAAAAGAGGCAATGCCAGCCCGTTGGAGGGGATAGAATCGAAGCATTGTTTGGTTCACACTCCCCCATTCTTCCCCTGCTTTTCCCTCACACTCCCTCCAGCACTTTGTTTCTACTTAGAAAATTCATCCTCAGACTCCAGGGAGTAAAGAATGAAAAGGCCTTGTTCAGGGTGGTCCCTTCTTGTGAATTCCCCACCCTGGGGTGAGCAGTTGGGTGAAGGAGAGCAGCTGTGCTTGGTTTAGGGGCAGGGCAAAAGCTAAGGGAACTCAAAGCTGCTGGAATCCAATTTACTCTGATTTAAAGGTGCTGGCCTGGGCTAGAGGCTGTGGCTGCTCCCTGGCAGCAAGGAAGTGTGCTGTGCCTTTAAGAGCCATATGGGAGGTGTTTCTATTCCTTCTGAAAATGGCAAAACAAAAATTAAAATTAAAAGGGAAAAAAATAATAATAATGAAAGGAGGAGCCTGGCTCAGTCGGCATGAGAGAAAGGGGGGAGGAAATGACCATGGTGAAATATCCTCTGCAAGGCACTTGATTAGAAAAGTCTGCTGAGAGACAGGCCTGAATTCCTCAGATATCTCCCAGTTTCATTTTGTGCGCTGGATGCAATTCCTCCTCGTCTTTGGCATGGAGAACTTCTCGAGACTGACAAGACACCCACTGCTCTCATCCCACTATTTTTATTTCCAAGATACTCTTTCAGGCAGCTCTGCATTTCTTTTTTTAGCCCCATGTTCCTTGGGCTCTTCGCACCATGGATTAGCTCCACGTCCTCTCCTGCAGGCTCCCATTACATGTCTGGGAACCCCGTTGGTGGAAGTGGACCAAAAGTGCTCAACTCAGCAGAAACTCAGCATGGTTCCAGCTGTTACCCTGTCTTTTGCAAGCCTAGAAAATACTGTTGCTCCCTTTTCCATGCCCCCCACAAGGGATTGCCAGGATTTTTCCCTCTGGATTTTCAGATACTTCCCGTCTGTAGAAAGATTCCCCTTAGCTGCACCTAGCACGCTTCAAGGAGCAACAAGTTCAGGTTTCAATGAGGCTTCATCCTCCCATCCTGCTGCATGCAATGGCAAAGTGCCGCTGGTGTCAAGATAGAGGTCTTAAGACCTGAAAATAAATCTGGTTTGGGAAGTTGAGCACAACTCTTCACCGTGGTCTTGATCCTGAAGGATATAAAAATCCTGGCTCATATCCTTAGCTGGTAGGCGTGTCTGCATTGCTCTCAGTGAGGCTACACTAATAGGCCAGCACTGCAAAGCTGGAATTGCTGTGTTTTGTCCTTTTTTTTTTCCCCTTCCCTCTTACAGTCATGAAGTAAATACCCTGTGGTCCTAAAAAAGCATTGTGAGATTGCATCTTTACCACACACTGCTTCTCAATCGTGTGAGCACGGTGTCAGACTCAGGGCCCTGGCAGCATTGTGAACCCTGTGTTGTTTGGATGTTGGCAGCTGTACATGCACACAGAAAAGGAAGCAGTTTTAACCTTGCAGCTCTCCTGACCACATAGCTCTTGGGCTGGGCTTCAAAGCCCACTGAGAGCTTCTGCTGTGCACCATGGCCTGACTGGGTTTGAGGGTCAGGAATGCTGCTCATTTAGGTTGCAGGCACTGCAAGGAAAGGTTTATTTGTTTCAAAGCATTTCCAGCAGAGGAATGTTTGTAGTGCTCTGAAGTTTTGTAAGACCTTATTTTTTAAAGAAAAGAAATGTTGAGCTGTTTTTATGCTGATGGTGACCCTTTACCATTCTGGTGTTTTTCCCGTGGGATCTTTAAAAGGGAAAGTTTCATGTTTTTCCTGCAGTTCCATGGAACTTCTGCCTAAAGGCCTTGATCCTACTCTATCCAAACCAGCAGAAAGTTTTTCACGGTGTTAATGGAGCAGGGGTGGACTCAAGTGGGTCTGCACTTTCTCTCATGAGACTTACTCTTAGGGTTTATGCCTTGAGGACACATTTTGACCTCTGAGGTCAATCCTGCCTCTTTTGAAGTAGGAGGGAGCTTTGCACGTGGAGCGATGTAAAAGTCAAGCACTTCTGTGCAATGAGAGAGCATCTGTGTGCTGCGGGAAGGAGACCACATACCCAGCAGTCTGCACCACACGTGCAGTGCACGTACCACAAACTGCCTCTCAGCAAAGCTGTACATGGCTCTCCTGACCATGGTTTGCACAGTGGAGCAACAGCAAACCCTAAACCATTCATGCCTTGGCTGCCTGAAGCATGGTGGAGCTGAGACACCCCAGCACCCAGATCAGGGGAAGTTTGCTAGGGCCAGGATGTGGCTGGGCTGTGGCCATCCTCGTGCCCATACTCTGTTAGGAGGGAAGATGCATTGCCAGAAAAGCTCCCACTCACTTGGACTGGGCTGTAGGCAGAGTCACTCTTTGGACCCAAACACAAGTGCCACGCACTGCCTATAAAACCAGGCTGGAATGCTCTCTGCAAAGCAAGATGCTGTCTCACAGATCCTAGCATGTGCATCACTCCATTGCTTCACAGCAGTGACTTAGCAGCCTGTGAGTCACAGAGCCCAGCTAAGGATAGCATGTGTGCACATGACAAGCTGCAGTGTGCGCTGGAAGCACTGGCCTGGTTAATGCTGTTCATTGTGCATGCAAGATGCCGGGTGTGGGTGGGTCTGTGTGCACCCTTTCATGTAGGGCATGCAGGGTGCCCACCAGGCTGGCGGTGGATGCAGCGCAGTGGCAAGAAGCTCACTTAGCATAAATGTCAGGCTCTAATTGGCATTTGGTTTGTCAGGGACACTGTGCCCTCCATGCACTCCTGGGAGGAGGCAGTAGGACTCACACTATGCCATGCTGTTGAGGACATGAGGCTTAATTAAGAGAGGGGATGTAATGGCTCGTCCATTAGAAAGGCTCCGGAGAGCAGGCAGAGGGCTTGGTTCTGGGCAGGTGTGGGGTTTTATGCCTTTTCATGGACTGATTTAGAGAGTGAAATGGCAAGGACTTGGCAGGCTAATTAACACATAATCAAAATTGAGGGGATTTTCCAGCAGATGCAGTGATCTAGTTAATATAAATATTAGTTCTACAGGGGATTGATTTCCCTTCACAAATGAAAGTCTGTCATTGAAGGCAGGCCTGTCACTGAAATTATTGTGGCAGCCTTTTGAGGTGAATTTGGGTGACTTGCCAAAAAATTAAGAATATAATAACTATCCAGTTTCAATCTGCATATTCATGCAGCTGCATCCCCCTGCTACCAGAACATCCTGCAGCCGTGAGGGGATTTGAGCTGATCCACACCCAGGGAAAGGCAAGGACCTTCATGCACCAGAAGAATGGCAGGATAAGGCCCTGCTTGGTCCTGACACAGCATGGTCAGGTGGCATTTTGGACTGTGCAGGTAACAGAGTAGGCCCAAGGCAGAGGTATCACCTGTGGGATTTGGTAGACAAGAGGTGACTGCTGTTGGGATGTGGTGCCGCTACTAAAACACACCATGAAACAAACTTCGCTATGAAGAAGAGTGCAGTGACCTTTGGAGGGACATAAGTGAAGACAACTCAGCATGGATCCTCCATAGGCGCAGCAGCAGCTGTAACTCAGTGATACCCAGTGAGGGGGAGATGCAGGAGGAATCTCAGTAATTGCTTGTGTACATCATGCCCAACATGTTTTGCTGGAAGACCTCCAGATGTGCTGCTGAGATTGAGGAAAAAAGGTACTTTTCTTGGGAGAGGGGGTGAGATGTGCAGGACCCAAGCGTAGGCAGACTGATCTTGCAGAGGGGGCAGCTGCCATAGCTTGTGCTTGCAGCCTGACCCAGACCACAAGGCTTCATCCTCCACTGCCCCTAATGTCCTCTCAGATGGCTTGATAGCAGGAGAGTAGGGGTATGCCAAGAGGAAACCGCATTGGCCAGATGGTTTGCTTACAGAGCCTGGCTGGTGATTTATCTAGGACTCGCTGCCATGCACATGCAAGTGACTGCCATCGTCTGGCTGGGGTGGTTGCGTGTTCACTCTCCTTTGGCTCTCCTATATCCAGATTATCCCATAAATCTTCCATGAGATTTATGCCGTAGCATCAGTTGCAAAAACAGCGGTAGGGTAAAATGCCTGAGGCAGGTTTGTCGTGCCTATTTTGAGCCAGAACTTTGAACTGCCAGTGCCAGTGCGGTGGGGGATGTAGCTGCAGTGTTATCTGGAATAGAGGCTGCAAAGCAAAGTTCTGGGAAACAGATTAAAATGTATTTCTGATCCTGGAAGGATTGATCAGCTTATTATTGCAAGGCTCCCTTCAAGTGTTTTAGCAGGCGAAAGCAGCCTTTTGGGCTCTTCCTGTGCCAAACACTTCCATTGACTCTATCAAACAGAGCAGCTACTGGAACCACCGGGCTCCCACATGCTGTTCCAACAATTATCTCCACAGTGCCCTTGTTCAGTCAATCTCAGCAAATTTGCAGGGCTTTTCAGAAGGTCCAGCTAGCCATCAGAGTGATCCAGCCATTTCATCTTCAAATGATGTAGAAAGACATGTATGCTTGCACTGAAGTTCTCCACTCCAGAAACTGGTACCAGGAGCCCAAACCTTCACTGCTACCTGCAGGGGAGCATCTGTGTTCATCACCTGGAAGACTGATCCTCCCCACAGCCCTAGGGACAGCCAGTAGATCCTGGAGAACCCTGTGAGCCCCAGCAAGCACTGGACAGGGAACACAGGAGATACAGGACGTGGCAGGGCTCCTGTGGCTCTGAAAGAGCCCGTGCAATTGAGGGGGGCATTGGTTTTGGCTGCAGTTAGGAGTCTCTTTGATACCACAGTCTGATAGGAATGGGAACAAACAGGAGGTTGTTTTCATTCCTGGTGAGAGGGATGTGGCTCAGAGGCACAAAAGCTTGCTCTGAAGTGATGGAGGCAATGACACTGAGTACCAGCAGCTCCCAGTGAGAGGTGTGGTTTGTGGGGGTGTCCAGCTGCACAATAAGCACAGTCCCCTGTGGTCAGCTGTGGGCTTTGGGTGGATGCAACGGTGGCTCGCATCCCTACACTCAGTCAGGCTGCCTAAATGCTGGCCCTGAAGGTCAGTCCTGAACTTTGAGGATCTGGATTTGATCATTCTGGAGCCTGGGTGGTGCTTTTATTAAGGATTTGCCTGTGAGACCATTTCAGCTGTGAGATAATTGTACGATCTCAGTCTGATTTGCTCTTTCACCTTGTTTGTTGTTGCTGCTTTTTTCTTTGAAGAGGCTTGTAGTGAATTACAAAAAGAGGGGTTTAATTCAGGAGACCTTGATGACTTATTATTCCTTATTGCTCCTTAAGCATGGAGTACAGCTTCTTCTTTTTTTTTTTTTTTGCCTTCCTCCACTTGTTTATCTCCCACATCTCCTCTACCACTACCACTCTGAGGTAAATCACAAGAACACTCCTCCATTAGAGAACTGCATGGTACTTTTTCAAGTGACGCACTCAAGCAGGAGTGGGCAAACATGCTTTCATTTCCCTTTCTGCTATTGCTTGTTGGCATAAAGTGCCAAGTGGCCCAGGTACATTTCATAGGTGCTGGAAAATATTGCTGGAAAATGTTGCTCTTTCTTTATGTGGCCGCTCAGTAACAGATTTGTCCTTCACGCAGCACAATCACTGAAAGTTCGTATGGAGCGGATACGCTTTTGAAATGTCTTGATCACACATCTCAGGAGTAGAGTGATGGCAGATCTTTCTGCTGTCCTGACCTAAATTTATCTTAGAAAGCTGTGTAGCTCACGGTGGTTGGTTTCAGCCCAGCTCTCTGGCAGTGACAAACCTGTGGCAGGGCCAGTGGCTCTGCAGCCACTGAACCATTTCCCCTGGTCTGGGGTGTTAAAGGATTGCTGAGCAGCAGTGAGGTCAGCTGCTGTTTTCTGGGTGGAACCTCTCTTTCCATGCACAAGGTCTAAGTTCAGGTCTTTCTGGTTTTGGAGGTATTTTGGGTGTGCTTTGCAAGTTTCTCAGTTCAGACACTGCTCTTCTGCCATTGCTGTAGGCACTGAAGCCACAGAGGGAGCAGGGCAAATAGGGGCCAAGCTGCTACTTCATGCTTTGTCCATCAAGCGCAGCAGGCTAAGATGTCAGAAAAGGAAGTGACAGACCCTAGGTGTGGCCCTGGGGCAGACATAACCCCCATGGGCTACAGGAGAGCTGGTACATTTTCCCCCTGCATAGCAAGAGAAGCACATTTGTCCTTCTGTTGAGTGCAATGCAAAATACAGCAATATCTTGTTGGCTTGTCTATGTTGCCTGGTACTGCAGGCACTGCAGCTGGAGCAACCCCAGGGACTCCAGCTGGCCATTGGACATGAGGGGGGGAACAGGTAAGGATCACATCAGCTACACACTTGGCTTTCAGTCTGTGCTAAGGGACTTCAGGCATTCAAGCTGCAAATGGGAAACTCCTTGAGGAGGCTTCTCACTGGAGAGGGCTGGAAACCACAGATTCCTGCCCAGGGATTTGTATCCATGGGCTTTTTCTGCTATTGGTATTCATATCAAGTAACTCCAATTCCAGTCTCAGCCTTGAACTTCTCATGAGATATCAAATGTACTGAATCTCCTCCCTGAGGACTGACAAAAAGCATGGCACAATTTTATGTAATATTAAAGCAAGTGAATCCATGCTGTATGTATTTCAGCTACCCAGTTGTTACCTGTGCCTACTTCACTCACTGGGACCACGTCCTTCTTCTGTTCTGTGCTTTAGGGGTTGTTTTGCTGCACTACAGAAAAACTGAGAGCCAAGCTTTCCTTTTGTTGTGCATATGCTCAAAATTGTCAGCTAGATCCTGATTGTGGAGTATTTACAGCTGGGGATGAAAAGAGGCAGGATGAACACAGCTTGAGATCCCCATCCCAAGATGAGTTTTCAGTGCTGGCAGTTAGAAAAACCCACCTCAGGCTTGTTCACTGAGCGAGCTCCCAGCAGAATAAATACACCCCCCGCCAATGTCATTACCATGGCATTGCTTCTTCTGACAATAACTGCTCTTTAATTTCTCCTAATTATGTCGCTCTTTGGCTTACCGCTTTCTGGTGTTGCTGCTGGTCTCCTGCTGGGATAGACAGACTGGTGAGGGAAGTGTGCTCCTCGATGCCCTGCCCAGGGCGCAGCAGTGGCGTGGCTTGCTGTGCACACAAGTAGATGCCAGCATGAGACCCCATTCCTGCAGGCACGGGTGTGAGAGCACTGCCAAAGCTACCTGGCAGGAGGTGAGACACTTGTTGCAAGGGGCCACAGAGAATAATATAATGGTGTTTTCCTCTTTGTGCAGATGGCAAGAATTACCTGCAGCTGCAGAGCAGTGGAAGGAGGGAAAGCCTGCGAGCCCGGCTCATCAGCCCCACTATCTACCTGCCCCGGAGTGCTGTCTGCATGGTCTTCCAGTACCAGGCATGGGGCAGCAATGGAGTGATGCTACGGGTCTGGCGGGAAGCCAGCCAGGAGCACAAGGCACTGTGGGTCATCATGGAGGACCAAGGAGAGGAGTGGAGGGAAGGCCGCATCATCTTGCCGAGCTATGAAATGGAGTACCGGGTAAGGTGCTCAGGGAAGGTGTCTTAGACCAGGCAGTCATCTCAGCGTCTTTATTTCAGAGTTTCAGAGCCAGGACCCATTCATCATTAGGGAATGTGGCTGTTTTCATTATGTTTCTCAAGTTACCATAGTAACTAAACGACACTGTTTGTTATTCAGAGAGTGCCTGTCTTCTGCACAGACTTGGGCCTTTGTTCAGCCTGTTGCCTTTTATATTTCTCAAGTCTCCCACTTTGCAAATATTTCCCTTCTTTTTCTGTTTCAATTACTTCTGTGCTTTTCCCACTCCCCTAACTGATCGTCATCAGGTAGTCTGGCCAGAGGCACAGCTCCGGGGAGCAAACCCAAACCCTGCAACCAGGAGAAGTGGGAAGCTGGAAGGGAGCATGGCCAGTTCTTAAGGGTAGGCAGCAAGCAGCACTTCCCCAGTCTCCATGAATCCATATCTCAAACGCCTCATTAGACCAGATCAGAGGGCTAGATGCAGCGCTGTCAGATCAGTGGAAGGGAAGGGATGAGCTGGAGGGAGCTGTGCTGCTTGCTGCAGCCCCCTGAGTCCCTTTGGCATGGCTGTGCCAGCACCCCATGGAGAGGCTGCTGCTTCCAGGAGTGCCTTTGGCATGGCTGGCCCTTCCAGGCAGCGTGCTGTGCCGTTTGCTGGGAAGCCAGGGCTACTGTTGTCACTTGCTAATGAACATCAGCATGGCAACCAGCACCCTCCAAACCAGAAAGGAACAACTTGCAGGCTTGAGGTAGCACTTCAGTGACCGCCCCTGCAGGAAGCCTTGCTCCAGCCAGCTTCCATCCCTCACCCTGACCCCAGAAGCTGCTGCCTCCCATGTGGAATTATGGCCCAAGCTTGGGACCAACAGCTCTGACACTCTGTCAGACACAGATGACACAGATGCTGAGCCCTTTAGGGAGGTGTCCTGGGCTGCCCAGGCATCCCAGATGGAAGGGGTCACCTGATCTGGGGAGAGGAGATTTGTGAAATACATAGCCCTAGGAAATTATTTGGACCCTTGAGATTAGGCAGGGAGATACACAGCAAAAGCTTTGCACTGGAGCTGCATGACTAGTTTGCATGTGTGTGTTTGGCTTTTTAATAAAATAGCAGTAAACACAATATGCCTACAGATAAGAATGATGGGCACTGGCTGACTAGTTTGTGCATTAAATGTGACTATGCCGGCATTAGCTAAATAACACCATCATTATGTAAATATGCAAGTCTCTCCACTCAGCAGTTCTTAGAGCTAACGACTCTATTTATTTTTGTAAATATATTTTGCCTGTGATTAAGTAGGAATAAATTGACCCCTCTCTGCTAACATTTCAATACTTCTTATGTAATATTAATGGGAACAACACTTTACTGTTAATGTAGACGTGCATTTTGTGTCCTTCCCTTTCTTTTTTCTGATCATAGTCCAGTTAATACCACGGGCCAAATCTGCTGTTGCTGTCAGTCAGTGTTATGCGCCACTTGCATCGTTTGTGCAAGGGCCAGGGGGTTGGCCTGCAATGCAGAACATTGATTCACTGAGTCTCTGTTCCATGAGAGAGGCATTTAACTGAACAAATTGCAAGCCACGTGCTGCCAGGCCAGGTAACAATCTCTCTGCAGAACCTACCACTGCAGGGCAGCTTTCCCTGGGGAAAGGGTGGCAGAGGCAAGGCAGGAAGTAGGACTAGTCTCAGGTCATCTGCAGGTGTGCAGGGAAATCCAGAATCATGTTTTCTGCCCTTTCCCTCAGGAGTAGGAGCCACTCTGTGCCTCCCAGCGCTGACATTTCTGTCCCGGTTTCTCACAGATCGTGTTTGAGGGATTTATACGCAACGGCTACTCAGGAGAGCTTGCCCTCGATGACATCCGGCTAGGCACTGACATCCCACTGGAGAACTGCATGGGTACGTTCTGCATCCAGCCATGGGCAGGCTCCATGGGCCACCTCTCCTCTGCTTGTGGTACTGGGATTTTCTGAATCTCAGCTGGGACTTTGCTCATGAAGGAAATGAGGGGAACTCAGTCTCTGTGGGATGGGGGCTCTTGGTGTGAGAGGCAGGAAGCACATGACTATGCCGTGCAAAGCTGGAAGAGCAGCTGAGGGTTACCAAGGGCTATTCTACGTGATAAGGACATGCATCAAATTTAAAAGGAAAGTGCTGGACAAAGGAAGGCAGCTGTCAGTCAGTATTACATGCTTAGAGGGGGCAATGAGTTCAAAAGGAGTCTTCTCTAATAAGAAAGAAAATAGCAGAGGGGTTTTGCAGCAGTGTTAACAGAATTACAAAGGAAATTTTTGTCCTAGAATTCACCGTTCCCGAGCCAGGCCAAAAGCCAGGTGGGTTCATTCAATGTGAAAGGCAGAGAGGACTTTAAAATATCAAAAGAAAAAAGGCAAAAAAAGTGTTTTAGCAGTTTGCTGGTGGAGCTGTTGATCTTTGCTGTTCCCCTAACTGGTATATCCATGCGTGCACTCTGATGGCTCTCATAACCATCTAGCTTCGATGTGGATTTAGAGCCATTCCAGTTGAGCATGGGACTAGCAGTATTCAATTAGTGGGATCTGTGCTGAGAGCTTCCCACAGTAGCTGCGTTTCTGCATGACCTGGGTGAGGCAAGTTTCACTGTTAAACACCCACGAAGTGTCTGACCCCTCCTGAAGTCAGTGCAAAGTCAGGTAGAGCAGAGTCTCTCTCCCCTTTGGGCTTTGAAAGGCCCCATTCAGTGAAGCTCCTCTCCCCCACCAACGTTGAGGAGGATCCCAATGCCTCCTAACCCAAGAGGTACTGCCACTCTCTTCCAAGGGTTGTATCTCAGGCGAGGAGGTGCAAGACAAATTGTGCCTGGCAAAGGCTGGTCACATCTCTTGCCACCCTGTGCAGGTAGGTGATGGTGAAGATGGTGCAGGAACCAGGATTAATAATGGAACAGTGAATCAAGGCTGCCCCAGAGATGCTCTTGAGCACCGTCAGTCCCAGATTCTTTGATGCTTTGAACTCTGTTGGTCTCTCATCTGCCAAAGGAGCTAATACTCCATATGTCAAATTCCCTGTATTTAAGATTTGCCAGTGGTGTTTTAATCCCTTGCCTTATATGGCATTAAAGAGAAGCAAGACTGGTGATTAACACTAATAACATTTCCTATCTAACTTCTTTTGAGCTCAGCAGTTCACCTGGCTCTAGTGTTTCTGTATCTTGGGCCTCATGAGCCTAAAGTTTAACATTTCAAAACAAAAGCATTAGTAAATTATAAAGTTTCAAGCATTGCCAGCCCTAAAAATAACACCAAACTGCTGCGCAAAATTATTTATCCCATTCCAGAAAGTTGAATGGGAATCTTAAAGCCCATAAAGGTAGTTTGTTTCACATCATTTCTAACAAAGGGCTCCCACTGCAAACTTTAATATAACTCATGGGTCATTTCCAATGTAACCAAAATAATAATGAAAAAGCAGAGATACAGTGCTACTCCCTCTCTCTCAGAGCCATGAGAATAGCTGTCTTCAGCACAGGCTACTCCTGTTTTTTCAGATCTAATCCTGGGAAGTAATCTGATTCCTTTTTAGTGTGAAAGAGCACTAATAAGTCACAATAGTTTTTTTCCTTTGACAGATGTGTCATTCACATTCTGAACTTGAGTGATGATTTCATAGCACTCAGTAGAGCCAGAGTTTCCTTCTGTGACTCACAGGCATAATGCAGAAGTAATCTAAAAATAATCAGAAACCTATTACTTCTGCAAGAAAGTAATCAGTAATAAGTGTCAATTATTGCTTTTCAGATCCAGTAATCTGTAATAGATTACTTCTTCAAAGAAAGAAGAAAAAAAATGCTTGCCTTTGCTTCTTGTCACTGTAAGATAGAGAGGAGCATGGCATCGATGCCCAGAAGTAACACAGTTCCCATGTGAATAACAAGGCCAGAGTCGAGCCAGAATCAAAACTGCTCTTGGAAATTTAGGGGGTTTCATGGTGTCATCAATGGGCTAGGTGGGGTTTTGCCTTGTGATGACTCAGGCCAGCTAGCTGAATCCAAATTACCCTCAACCTCAGACATGTTTTTCCGTGAAGTCTGTGTCTGAGTCAAAGCTTATTACATGTCTGAGAGTGAGTTTCTTGTCCTGGTGAGGTTGGCTAGCACCCCGCTGTGTTCCCAGCAAGTCGCTTCTGTGGGGCACAGCCACACGCCTGCTCCACTTGGCCGCTGCAAATCAACAGACATGAACTGCATCCTTGTAATATACCCATCTCTGATACTAGGTTTTGTTTTTTCCTTGCAGAACCTATCACAGCTTTCCCAGGTGAGAACTTCTACTTTCCAGGTAAAACTACACTTCTCTTGGTGGTTTCTTTCGCTGGCATGGGCTTTTACATCAAAGAAAAGCAAAGTGTGTGCTTGTACAAACAGCAAACGTTCTGAGCATTGAAACAGCAAGTGTATGCTAAACCTCCTCCACCACAGCAGCAGGAGGTGGCATCCTCTGACTCCTGCTAGGTAACAGGGAGCAGGCAAACACAAGTCACACCGTATTGGGGCTCAACGGCATTAGGGAACCCACCGTCATGAAGTACCTGGCCTCCTGAAGAGCAGCCGAGCCCATAATGAGAAGGCTGTGGAGTAGAAGGTAGTTATCAACTGACTTAAACAAGTAAACCAGTAACCAATTAAAAGTGAAATGAGGTGGCAATGACTTACGTTCATTTGGGGAGAGGTTGTTTTGAAGTTTATAGATGCTCTGGCAGTGGTGGTGTTTGAGCTGCTGGCAAAGGAGGCAGGGAAGGTGTGCTTGGAAGGGGAAGGGAGTTGGGAGGTAGGAGAGCAAACTGCCACGAGGAGCTCTGAAGGTGGCAGTCAATAAAAGGAAAACAAGGTGAAATGGTGCATTTAATAGCTTAATGCTAGCCTGGAGGATAGAAACCAGCATTTGTCTGATCAAACCTACAGAGGAGGAGAAAAGGTGAGGAACTCGGAAAAGCCGCCTCTCTCTGTGAGCAGTCAGCGGGGATGCTGTTTGTCTTGCACTGGGGTGGGAAAAGCAGTCTGCTTTTGCAGGGAAGATCAGTTCAGTCTGTTTGAGGTTTTCTTTCCTGTGTTTTGATTTTGGATTTTGTTTTCCTGCCCTCCTTTTCAGGAATGTGTTTGGGGGTTGTGTTGTGATGAAGAGCAAATATAGGCCTCCCCTTAACTTCACATTCACTTGTACTCTTCCCATCCCCTACTCTGCTGTAAGATACGCTGGGTTCTACCCTAGAAACAGCTGCATTTCTGTGTGGGGCAAAGCTGTCTCCGGTGGGTTTATGAGCTGAGATCTGTGGCAGTAAAAGAAAAGTAGATACTGAGACTGAAGTCATGTGCGCGACTGTTCTTGGCATGTGAGGCAGGCTGTGGAGCATTACCAATGGGAGGGACATCTGCAGGGTATAACACTATATTTTACAGACAAACCCATACTGTAACAACTAGGAATTTGGGTTTGTAGGCTGCTTATTTATCTGCAACTCAGGCTTGTGCTACTGAAAAGCTGCTGCAGTATTTTCAGCTGCCAAAGCCTCATGACCCTTCCTTACACCATCACTCTATGTTCTCCTGGGTCTGGTGTTGTGCCTGTTTTGCAGACGTCATCCTTGTCTTTTGGGGCTTGCAATGAGTATTATTTTAAGTTTGAACCCTCCTCTGGGTCTGTCCCAAAGTCCTGCTAGCTCGTGTCATTTCTTTTTCTCTTCACCCCATGCCCTGCTGCCTGTATGCCTCCATTTGTATGTCTTATTCAGCGTGCCCTAGGGCATGCTGGCTTGGTATGGATAGCGTTTGCTGTGCCTAGCACAGCAAGGTCCCACACCTTCCCTTCACATAGGAGCTCACCAGTTTGTGCCAGTGGGCTCCTGCCCATTGCTAAATCTGTCAAGGACATCATAGCACTGGATGAGCTGGAAAGACTGCAGGGAAGCATTGAGATGTTCTGTAGCCCTCACTCCTGCAGTTACACAATAAGCTGAGAAAGTAAGATGCCATTAAAAATAATAGCAAATCCTTCCTCCCTGACTTGGGAGCAAAGCTGAAAATACGCACCTTCCAGGCTCTAGGGTCACAAGGCAAATAAGAAGAGAACTGTGTGGGTGGAATATCTTTCAGCCTAGTGGGTTGAGATCTTAGGAGACCAGTCAAGTGTGCTTAAACTGTGATGCATTTGAGAGTTGATGCATCTCACCCCCAAAGAGAAGGTGTAACAAGTGTTTGGAAGCAAGGAATTAGCTAAATACCTGGTTAAAAATTAAAGATGTATTCCAAAAGGCATGGAGACAAACTGGGGAGAATTTGCCTTTGAAATGGTCCCATACTGAGTACCCGAACTCAGGATAGGGATATCTTCCTGGAGAAATGACAGGCAGCAGTTAAGGGGTTGAGGTTGACACTGGTTTGTGGTATTCAAATTAGATGAGTGCAATACTTGCTTTCATCTGTGCCATCTATGAAAATTCCAGCTATGTTGCTTGTCCACAGCAGTTAATGTCAATGATTTCAGAGAGGAATATGAGCAATGGCAAAGCAAGGCAGGCAGCCTTCTAGGAGGCTCTCTGGAAAGGATTTTCTCCATTTTTGCTCCCCAGAGGATTTTGGCTCTTTCTTCTTTCAGTTTTTTATTTCTGCTGCTGCACCGCTCCAAAACCATCTCCTGTGGAGTCTCCCGTTTGGAAAAAGAGGGGGCCGTACCTGACTAGGTTGGAGGCGTAAGTGCAGCAGTGCACCCGTATGAAATTGTCCACCCTTTAGGGATTAAATAAGGTTTCCACTGAGCAGTCTCCCAAGCCATGCATAAGCAAAGCACCCACAAACTTGACAGTAACAGCAGGAGGTATTTCTTTATGAAGGCAAGAGTCCTAGTGAATAAATGAGGAAGGGGGTGTGTGTGTGTGTGTGTGTGGCAGAAGGCAAAGGGGAGTGGAAAAATTATTAAAGAAGATGGATTTTTTCTCCATCTCCACAAGCAGGGAACTTTTCCACTGATACAAGAGAAAACTTCCAGAGAGAAGCAGAGCCAGTAAAAACAGAGCAGATAATATCAGCACTGTGTGCTGAGTGGATGGGCAGCTATATTTAGTGGCTGACAGTGTAAGGAAGAACAATCATTAGTGTTGGGAATTGGCTTTGTTAGGGCTCAGAGACAACTGAGTGTGATTTCTTAATGACTTCAGTTGCTAAATGAACTCTCCAGACTTCTGTTATCTCCTCAGCAGGGCTGCGAAGTGCGGAAACAGGGGCCAAGGAGAGGCTCTGCACTACCCCTCATGCTTGCAGCCCCTGCTGCTGCACAAGGACATCTAGAGTAGGTCAGAGCCAAGCAGAGGTTGTCCTGAATCTGCAACCGCCTCAAGATCCCCCAGGGGTCCTTCCCATGAGCGGAATCATCTGGGACACATTGTGCTGCCTTCCTTCATCCTCAGGCAGGCAGAGGTGTGTGGGGAAGGGGCAAGGAGTTCGGGCTCAGCAGTGTGGTGTGTGTTCGTCTCTTGACAGACTCACATTTTTTACTCCCTGCCCTGCACTGGACAATGTACAGCCATTACAAGGCCATGGAAACCTTCCTCCCCTCTGTTGTTCAGAGGGCCGTGCTGCTCCCCCACAGGCTCTAAAGCTGTCAGCATCCCTGACACCTGCCCCCCCTCTCCCCACCCCAGTTTCCACCAGCGGGGCCAGTGCATATCAGTGGTGTGAGCAGCTGTTTGCCTGTAAATCTCTCGATGGACCGAGGCGCTATGTAAGCAGTGACTGTCACTGAGTGTAAACATAAGTGGCCTTTGCACAGTGAGCAGCCCTGTGCTCTTCCTGGGGGTCAGCCCCGTGCCTCAGCACTGTCAGGCGCAGGCGAGGTGCTGCTGATCCATTGGGGATGGTGGTGGGCTGTGTATGGGTGTGGGGCGGCTTGGCCAGTGGGATCTGTGCTGGAAACAGCAGCAGGTTATTGGTGATGCTCAACCCAGTGGGGGTTGATGGCAGACCCCAAGGGGTGTCCCGGACTGACACTCCCCGTGTAGGAATGTGCTGCTTCTGTTCCCCCAGGGTGGTCGGTGGAGATAAAGGAAGGCAGCATAGGGCTGCCTGCTCCCTGCTTTTCACACCCCCAACATACAGCCCACCCTGTATCCACTTCTCTTAGGTGCTGGGGGAGGTGGGGGGCAGGAGCAACAGGGCCCCCTCATTCCTGGCAGCAAGAGGTGGCTGGGGTGAGACGGGGTGAGGGTGGTGTATCTGGCAGGTAGGCTTCTCCTGAGACATTCAAATTCCTTGCGTACAATGACAAATACGTAGGTGGTTCCCAGCAGGTGCTCTGTAGAAGCAGAATTTGGCTTGGCTGTGTGGGTTTTTTTTCTTGGTTTTGAGTGTTTATTTTGTTGTAGCTATGTATCTGGGTGCAATATCCATTCTTGGGTTTACTCCCTGTGCTCAGGTTTCCGGGGATGGGGAGAAGAGGAAAGCCTTGTGATTGCATTTTCCCTCATCCTCTGTGCCACCAGCAGTAGAAAAGCTGTCACCATCCCAAGTTTGGAAGCCAGTGGTTCTGCTGGCAGGGCAGTGTTTGTAGGGGAAGGCAGAAACTGTGCTGTGAGATGCCCTTGCTGCTAGCAAAGTGCACACATCCTGCATTGTTCTGTTTTTTCTCCTTGGCATCCTCCAAGCCTGATGAGGAAACTGGGCTGGAGTTTGGTTAGTGCAGAGCTCAGCAAACACCAAACTGCAGGACCCCCAAAATTCTGCTTGCCAGCACCTACAGGCTGTGCCCCCCCCCCCGCCCCAGCATGCCAGAGGCAAGGGATGACAAGCAGATTTGGGGGTCAGCCTGTAAAGCACCAGAGCAAACCCTTTGAGAGCTTCCCTGGGGACTTTGGACCCCTTGAAGTAACCAGTGCATAAATGTGGTGCAGAGCTGCATCTCTCTGGAGTTACTTATAGAAGCGGAGCTGTTGAGGTGGGAGCAGAGTGTGCGGGAGGAACAGCACAGATCTGGTCTTGGGCCGTGAGGATCAACACAGACATGGATGCTCGGTGCTGGCCAGGGCACCTGTGAGTGCTTGTGCAGGCTGGCAGCCAGGTCCTGTGGCAGCTAATCACCAGATGTGCTCGCAGTTGTCCCAGGATGACCTGGGAAGGGAGAGCACTGCCTTCCTGCCCTGCCCTGCAACACACTGCAGCTGCAGGAGTAGGAAGGGTTAGCCGTCGCTGGGCTGAGCTTGGGCACTGCCTGCCCTTGAGTTCAAGGGTGGCAGGTACTTTTCCAGCCCTCCCTAGGGTGTGTTTGCTTTATCAGCATAATCCCTGCTTGCTTTAGCTGCAGAGAGCTTGAGTTTCTGATGTGAGCGTTGGGTTGAATTTTCAATCTGTGCCATGTAAATAATCGTAACCATTCTTTCTTGCTTTAAAAAATAATAAGGAAATCTCTGAGACTGTGAATGGGTACCTAGTGAGAGCAGGTCTGTGTACAGAGCACTTTCAGACAGAGATCTTTTCTGTCTTTTCTTTTAGAACAGTAACTGTTTCTCCCTCTAATTTCTTTCCCAGTCTCCTGTGGTAACTTCCTTGCTCATCTGAGATTACGCTCTTCCTCCTATTAGGAAAGTGACGTGTTTTGTCACTACTTGACAACATCTGCCATGTGGAGGCAAATCCAGGCAGCTGATCTGGAGAAGGCAAAAAGAAAAAAAGAGAGGAAGAAAACATTTGCTGATGCCAGAAATAACAGTAATAATAATGTGCATATGGAATATGTATTGAAATCCAGGCAGCCTGATGAATTAAGAGGGGAGAAACAGGCCCCTTGAATATGTGGTCTCAGTGAATGCCAGGCTGTGCTCCCCCCCCCCAGGAGCACACCCTGTATCCAAAGGCAGCCCTGGCACCTCATGTTACTCCGTGCTGTACTCTTGAAAGCATGTGTGTTTCTGTTTGTGCGTCTGCATGCCTCCCACCTAGCAACCCTGTTCTGTGTCTCCTCCCCAGGGGCAACCCTCCTGCCAGGGACCGAGCCCACAGTGGACACGGTGTCAGTGCAGCCCATCCCAGCCTACTGGTATTACGTTATTGCCGCCGGAGGTGCTGTTGTGGTGCTGGTCTCCGTCGCGCTGGCCCTTGTGCTCCACTACCACCGGTTCCGCTATGCGGCCAAGAAGAGCGATCACTCCATCACCTACAAAACCTCCCACTATGCCAACGGGGCCCCTGTGGCCGTGGAGCCCACCCTAACCATAAAACTAGAGCAAGACCCCAGCTCACGCTGCTGAGAGCCGAACAGGAACGAGCGAACAAACAAAACACAAACCAGACAGACAGACAGAAACTAAGACTTCAAATACCTTGCCTCAGTTTTGCACTTTTTTCCTTACCTAGCATACGTGTGAACTCTTAGACATCTCCACCCCTTCTCTGTCCCACCAGCCCTTCCCGAATCTTTTACAAACTCTAAACTAATGCTGCATCTTGGATTGCCAGAAGAGACACAACGCCCCTTCACTTCAGAAGTGAATGCTCCCTTTCAATTACTTTTCAAGGAGTCTCGGGGTGTCGGGTGGGGTTTTTTGTTTCGTTGTGTTTGTTTGGGGAGTATTTTTCGGTTGATAGGCTTGTTTGATCGGGGGGTTTTCCCTCCTCCCAGTAGGCAACCTGCAAGGGAACTTGATGAAGAGCCTGGAAGCTTGTGTGTGCGGCTCATGCGTGAGTGTGTGCTAAATCTAAGTATGCAAGTGTGCATGGGAATGTGTGTCTGACTGACTGAATGTATATTTAGAAACAGCCCCTTTTTAATTTGCTTATTGTTGCTTCTACTTGCACAGTGAATGTTTGTTTTGTTTTTAATTTCTCCCCCTTCCCGCCTCCCCTCTGGAAGGTCTGGGTCATGTTTATGGTAAATACCCTGATTTGTTTACTTGGGAAAGAGAGCAATGCTTTTTTGTTGCCTTATCTAGCTTTGGCTGGGTTTCCTGTTTGATAGTGTTAATGTCTCGGGTGCAAAATGAGGAAGAAGAGGCCAGGCTGGACAGTAGGAATGTCCACCTCAGATGGCTAGAAGAATCCAGAGAGATTCATAGACATCCAAAAAGTAAGATCTCTCCATCTTATTCTTTCTGCAGCCAACATGATAACACAGCCATTGTTTGGAAGTATGTGTGTAGGGAAGTCTTCCTTCCCTCACCTGCAAGTGAATCTATTTAAAGTTGCCTTATATCAGAGAAGCTCATAATGAATGTTTTGTTTGTATCTGTTAAAGCCAGCCTTAGGGTAACACATAGACTTCAGGAGGTCTAAGGTGGATGCTGAATACTGTAGTTTCTTGAGAATTGAAGGTTTATTTATTTTATAAGTATCCTTGCTCTGGGTGCTGATGGTTTTGCTTTTATATGGGAAAAGGGGAGAGGGCTCTTCCTTGTCTTTCTGCTAGGACAAGGATAGTTCCCCTTTCTGGGTTTTAGGCTTGTTTTTTTTCCTCTGCCCAATTCACAGCTGCTGAATCACAAAAATTGCCAGTTGACTTTCTAGAATGTCAGTTAATTTTGTGTTTGCTAATGTTCTGCTCCTTAAAGCATCAGTAGCATCTAGCAAGCAAAGCCTAGTGCAGGTGCGCCTTGAGGGGCCCAGCTATTGCTACTGCTTTAACCAGGGAGGTGAGATGGAGCCTCTAACATGCCTCCAACTGTTGAATGGCCCAGCATATTGTAGTGAAAATGCCTTATATAAATTACTGAATGATGAGATGCAAAAGTGGTTTGAATCCTTAACTCTAATCTGTTTGCAGGCGAGAAAAGTACCTCTAGTGAGCAAGGTTTGTGTTCATTTGTGCTGAGTGATCAGATTCCCTCCTCCCTCCTAAACTTGCTAGTGCTCCCTACCCATCCTTTGCCCATGAATATTGCATAGAATGAATTGAGATGAGCAGCTCTGTTAACTTCCCTGCAGCCTTGAGCTTCCTTTTGGTCTGGGGAAAAAGTGGAAACACAAACGGTGCTGTGCATGCATGATACTGGCCCCTGTTGCAGTGGAGCCCTCTGCCCAGGGGATCTCTGTCGATGGGGTGTTAATCTCCTCTCCCTCCCTGCCTTTATTCATGCAGTCTGTTTTAGCTCACATGCTGTTTACTCAACAGAGTTCAGCAGGACCCCCTCAGCCGCAGCAGCAAGTGTCTAAAGCGTGCAGGGAGTGCAGAAAAGCCTGGGGTGATTTGGCATGGTAAGCACGTTAGGGATAGTGAGTGCTTGGGCAGCATCACACCAAGGTCAGATTCCCATGAGCTTTTCAAGGGCGGCAGGGATATCCCTGTCCCAGTAGAGATGGAAGGGACCTGGGTGAGCTCCTGTCACCTTGCAGGTAGTGGTGCCTACAGAGGCAGCCCCTAGAGAGGGGCTTCCAGGGCCAGAATGCTTTCTCCGGGAGCCTTCTCATTATGCAGCACTGATGTCGCCATGCATATGGCTGGTGATGTGAAATCCCAGCCATCCACTCCCCCTCAGCTAGCTCCAGATTAGAACAGATGTGAAATAGTGGCAAGTGCTTGCTGCATTTTCAGGTCAGCCCATCCCATGTCAGCAGATGATAGCATCATGTTTCCAGTCAGTTCAATCTCCCTAGGTCAGACAATGCCCTCGCTTCAACCAGGTTCACCCTCATGGGCGTAGCAAGTGCGCATCAGTGTGTCAGGGAGGAGAATGTGGCACCCTGTCTTTCAAACCAAAATCACCAAAGACAAAACAGAAGGTCACTTCCTAATTTTTATTCCCAGTTCTCCCCTGCTCCTCGAGCCCCGACATCCCCAGCGTTGCCCAGTTGC
Source organism: Forpus xanthops (assembly GCA_032466535.1). Taxonomy (NCBI): domain Eukaryota; kingdom Metazoa; phylum Chordata; class Aves; order Psittaciformes; family Psittacidae; genus Forpus; species Forpus xanthops. The sequence goes on from JASSUY010036091.1 coordinate 41,094, forward strand.
CTGTGTGTGAAAAATATCTTGTGGAAATTTGGAACTCTTTGAAGATGTATTGTGTGGAATGTAATAAAATGATGATATTTTTATACAAATATCTGGGGGTTTTCTTCCTTCTTCTTTCTATGCTAACAAGAACACTGTCGGTTGAAGCAAAGCAGTGCTTCAAAACTCCATGTTTTCTTTTGGAGGATCAGGGCTGTTTGCTTTAGTGAAGTGAAACTCCTGTTCCTGCTTCATGCAGACCCAGCTCCTGTGTGAGCACCCTGCCTTGCCGCACTCAGGATCAGGCCATTAACAGCGGCTTTTAGATCCATTACATTTGTACCAGTCCGTAGTGGGAGTTTTGGGCAGCTGGTCTGACACTGGGGTTGTCTGGGGATTTCAATAGCATTTCTTAAGTGCTAAATGGCTCACTGTGATTATGCACAGCTGGGCCCCTGGAGACAGGACATCCGACTTCCCAGGGCCCGGGGGACTGGGTTGGCTGCCAGCTCAGCCAAACCATGCACTCTGCCCATAAGCACAATGAACACCGGGTAAGCCATTACCAAAATGAATAATGAAAATGGCAATGCATTCCTCTCCCATGAAACCCTTGTTGGGCCTCCGCATGTCGGGCTGCATAGGAGAGCTGTGTGGGAGCAGCCCAAGCGCTGCAGCACCAAGTGTCTGGGGAGGTTTGTGCTCCCTGCCTTCCCTCCACCCAAGTCCTCCCAGCTTGTGACAGGGATCTCTGCTGCAGCATCTTCCCGTCTTCTCTAGGTGTGCCTCTCACCCCTTCAGAGGAGTCAGCAGCATCGCATTTCATGTGAAAGGTATTTTGCTGCCAATCTGAGAGGTTTTCTTTCCCTTCTGCACCTATTTGCCTTCTACCATACTCTTTACTCTGGCATGCAGCTCAGCTTTGCAGTGAAACTTCCTGGCTTTACTAGGAATTCAGGCCATCAACAAAAAATAATTCAGATGTGTTCCCTCACTGTGGCTGTTCAAACACAAATGAAGCTGAGGAACCATGCTTATCTTTTCTTTAGCTTTTTTTTTCCCCCCATCTAATTGTACAGCAAAGCCCATACACTTGTAATTTGCATTTCGTACACTTCAGTGACTGTCCAAGCAAAACTCAAAACAAATATGCACATGCAAAAAGCAGGGAGGGAGAGACTGGCTGATGGCTTCCCAACAGGGAAGAAAAAAATTCTGTGAAGTAAACAGACGAAAAGGGAGGAATCATTTTGGGTTTAATTATTCCTCATGTGCGCCACAGCCAGATTGACCGGGGAGTTGGGTGCTGCTCAGGCTGCTGCTCATCGTAGGGAAGAAGGCAACTAAAATGAGCACACTTTGTTTAAGAGAAGCACAACTTGGTGTGATTTTGGTGCACGCTCTGCTGCAGGTAACATCAGACATTTAAGAATCTATTAAAAGAAGAAATGGTAAAAAGGGGTAGCAGTAGGGGCTCCGTATCTCAGAGCGTCATTAGGGGTGGAAGCCTGCAGTCTCCTGTCTGTCATGGGAAGGGTGCAGGCATGAGTCCCCTGGTGGTGTGTGGGGTGATGGTGTATTTCTGTCTCTGCAGTTGCTGCCGTGTTGTAGGGAAAATGACTGTGTGGCTGTGGGTGAGAAGCCAAGGGCATTCTGTAAGCAGTGGTGCAAAGCCAGTGGCTAACAAGGGTGTGAGAGAGGGAACGATGACCTGGCAAAGCAAAGGATGCCACGAGAAGGGCTGTTCTGTGCCTTGCCCAGGCAGTGTCAGCATGCCCGATATGGATGATGCCACAGGAGTGCTCATTCACCCAGCCGAGTCAGCCTCCTGCCAGGACATTTGGCACAGGGAACCCTGAGCTGCTTGTCCCCAGGCTGACAGGGCAACATTGGGTCTTCTTTGGCAGGGTTGAAATGCCTCTGCTGGTGAATAGGAAGGGAATGAGGTAGAGAGCAGGCTGTGCATGGGGCTGCACTGCGATTATTCCCCCTCTAGAAACCCTGTGGAAACCTACTGCCCTCATTAGGGCTGGCCCCATCTTACCCCATGTCAGAACAGCAAAGTGAAGTGCACAGACACCAGGCAAGGGCCTCGAGGCGAGCTTGGACAGCCTGTTGGCTTTCTGCCACAGCTCCTCCATCAGGGGTTTGGCGGCTCTTAGCAGCGATTGCAGGCGTGACTGCCAGTTTGAGGAATAGTGTCGTTAGCCATTGCTGCTGTAAAAACAAACAGCAACAACAGGGAGGGTGATAAACATATCAGGATGCTGCAGAGCTGCCAGCTTCTCCCCCGACTTCCAGCCCTTGTGTGGTGGTGGTGGACTGGCAGTGCTGATTTGTGCCAAGGAGCTGGGACTGGTGCACCAAACCCAAATGGCGGGTCCTTACCTGAGTAGTCCAGCACTCAAGAGGGGAAGAAGAAGACCGTGCTGCATAATGCCACTGTAATGCCCTATGCACACATGCTGCCACCACTCTTTCCCTTGGCTTGGTGCTGGCACTGAGAGGTGCAAAAGCAGGACATGCCAGGGAAAGGTCTGGGCTGCAACAGAGGATGTGATGCTGGAGGGAGGGTTTGGCAGGCTCCCAAGTTTGGGCAGCTGCCTTGGCCATCGGCCACGCGTGCAGCAAGGGCAGGGTGCCACACGTTGGAGGGCAGTGCTGGGGCTGTGAATAGCTGCCTGCTTGCGTTTGCCTCCGCACCCAGCCTGGCTTCACATCTCTGAGTGCGTTCAGTGGGGTCTTCACCTGGCAAGCCTTGCTTCCCTATCCTCTCTGTACATGGGAATCCAAGGAACACAAGAGATTCCTCAGTGCCCTTTGGTTTGATGATTGTTCTGCAATGTGCACTGTGCACTGCTGCTGAAGCAGCCCCAAGGCAATCTGAGGATGAGATCTGGGGGCTCCCGCACTACAGAGGCCAGAGAGAAGCTGCTTGTTTGCTTTCTTTACTGCTCAGCTGTAGCCAAAGCCCTGTTTTAATTTGAAAATTGGCAGGGATTTAGCCCTTTTGTAAACTGAAGTTGTTCTGTTTCTGGAGGAGTGGGGAAGGGAGAAGTGAGGCTGATTTTGGGCTGGAAATAGAGCGGTGGGGGGATTCAGAGGGAGTGTTTCTGCCTGGTGCCCGTGCTGCTGCTTTGAGAAGCACTTCCCTGCTCACGGAGGGTGGGAAGTGTTGCTCCCCCAGCCCCCTTGGGCTCCCAGCCGAAGGAGCAGAGTGGCGCTGCTGCCGCCAAACAGAGCGGAGTCAAGGCGAGGCCACAGCGGCTGCTCCGCTGTGTCAAAACAAAGTGATGTGAGTTGGAGTCACACTATTGCTGCCGACAGAAAAGGGCTGGGAATGAGCAAAGGGAGAAAAGCGAGCATGAGCGCAGAGCTGGAGCTCTGGCTGCCAACACTGGGGAGCAGTAATTTCTGACCCCCTTTTCCTGGACTTAGCTGTGTAATGTTTCAGCCCTTCCTGGGTGCTGTTTGGCAGCAGAGCAGTTGTACACATCCAGTGTTCCCCTTGCTAGGCAGGATAGCACCAGCCAAGATGGGTGTTGTAGCCACAGGAGAGAAGGGGTGAACATGCAGGAAAACAGTTGCTGTTTTCAGGGAAGGGAGCAGCACATGATTGTTTCCCCACTGTGGAAAGGACCAGGGGGCAGACGTCTGCCCCTCTTTTGTACCAGGATGCACGGCTCAGTTGTTACTGGAGAGTGAGAGATGGCAGGTAGCAGTGCCCACCAGCCACCACCACCTGGTGTGTCTCCTTTGTCCCCAGAGCCCACAGGTGCCTGTGGGAAGTGGGGAGCAAGAGGCCAGGAGTGCTCTGTTGTGTGCCAGGGAGCCTGTGGGCAGGCAACAGAAGGGGCTGGAAATTACTGCAAGTTTAATGTATCATCTGGGGAAAGCACCTTCTGTTGAGAGGTTCGTTTTGTTCACCTGTGAAGAGCCTGAGAGGCATTGCAGCCACCACCTGCAAATGCCTCTGTGTAACGTGATGCACAGTAATGAACAGAGAACTTTGCCTTGGGATGGAGGGACCCGGCAGGATGCAGTGCTCAGTGCCCTGATTGAAACCAGACAAAGTCAGTCTGGTTTCCTGACAAAGTCAGGAAGAAAACAGCATTTTTTTCTTGATGGTGGTCATTTGCCTTGAAGGAATGCATCTAGGTTGGGACTGGATGTCCTCTCCAAAACAACAGCTCTCAGTTTGCTGCAAAGCTCTCTGTCTGAGGTAGTGTGCATTGCTGGTAAGCCCTTGCAAGCAGGGTGGCATTGAGTGTGTGTGGTGATGGGAAGTACATGCCAGTCCATATGATGCACTAACCTCAGCTTTGCAGAGGTGAGGTGCCTTGGGTAGATTTGGGAGAGCTTTCCTGCAAGTGGTGCGTGTCTGTCTGTGGTGGGACATCAGAGAACCCTGCTGTTGCGTACGCTTGTGCCTCCCCTGCTGCCCTGGCAAGGCACATCAAGCTACACGTCACCCCCTTCCAGTAATCCCCTCCCTGACCCAATCCCTCCCACCCCTGCTGCTGTTTTAAACCAGATGTATATTGAAGTTCCTTAATCTCTGGAAATACTAATTTTCTCCTCTCCGTCCATGTGAGTTCATATGAACGTGGTACTTAAGTCACTCCTTGTCTTTGATTAGAATCTTATCTTTCTTTTTCCAGGTCCCATAAATTAGCCTTTTAGCTGGCAGTGCTTTCAGATCCAACAGATTACAGCCTTTCTCAGCATCTGGCCATTTCCAAAGGCATCACTAACATCATCTCTGGGGCATGACTAGCTAGGTGCTCACAGCTGTAATTCAGCACACACTCTTTGAAAAAGGCTTCACTTAGTAGAAAGCATTCCTCATGTTTAAATACAGTTTCCCCTCATTTTCTTGCCTACCCTTCTCTAGTATTTTTTTTTTTTTATTTTAAAATGCAAAGAAAATTGCACCTGAAAGCTCTCCTTTAAGGAAGCCTCTCCCCACAGCACAGGGCAGGGCATGTTTCTCCCATTCTGCCCAGCAGCCTGTGGGGCTTTTCTGGAGACCAATTTCCAAGGGCGGCACTTTCCACAGCCTGCTCTTGTCTGACAATATTGCTGAGATTTGTCACAAAGGAGCGTAATTGATGACAAATAGCAGGCAAGTCTCTGTAAGAGGAAATCATCTCCACTAGGAACTGCAATGAGACCACCAGTTTCAGTTCCCACAGACAGCCACACAGCCAGAGCTGATTTGTTAATGACTCGAGAAACCCAAGGAAGGAAAAAGAAATGTTGAGTCCTATTTTTCCAAAGCCAGGGTAGAGCCCTGCGTGACAACAGACAATCTGATAGCAGTGAAATGGCATGCAGAGAGCAGAAGAATGAGGGCCTACCACAGGCCTGAGGAGGAAGGAGAATGGGCGAGGAACAAGATATCTTTTGGGCAGGACTTGGGGTCATATTAGCATGGGGAATTGAGAAAATTGCTAGAAAAGTAAATACATTTTGGGCTTGGCTTTTTGTATAAACGTTCTGTCTTTTCGAGTTTTCCCAGTGCTCCTTCCTTTCAGGCTGGAAGAACTGGTGTTCTTTTGAAAGTGTTGATTAACCAATACTTTTTTTTTTTTGTGGGTTTTCCCTCAAGGCTACCCTGGGAAATAAAAGAGCACCAAATTGCTAGCTTGTTCTCACACAAAATTTAGAGGAGCTACAATGTGGAAAGGCAAAAGGCTTCAACAGTCTTTTCCTACGCATGGGCTCCTTGAGCAAACCATGGGCCAGTTGACTTTTGCTTGTGTTCAAGCAACCTGCAGTTTCTACAGAGTTGTGTGGGTGACACGGCTGGCAAATGTCATTGCTTGTCTTCTGATGGAGGACTAGCAGAGCAGACGTCTCTGCTTGTGAACTGCTTTGCAAGTTGTTTTTCCACATGTTCGGCTCTAAATGTTTGCAAGAGGCCCTCAGGCAGTTCTCCGAGCCCTAAGATGTTGCCATCTGGGCCTGTCAGTTCTGGAAGTGTTGAGAAATCATGTGAACTCACTGCTAAAGTGAGGATTTACAGAAGATGGTGTGCACCTATGTTTCTTCAACAACCTACCAGCTGAATTACCTGGCTCACTAGACACAGACCTCATCCTCACTAGGGCCAAGTGTTGTTCCTGTTGCCAGGCTCACTTGAAAATTCGAAGAAATCCCTTAATCCTTTTGAGTGCAGAAGGCAAAAGGCAACTGCACCCAAGGAAATGAGTATTTTGGAAGGTATCATTAGTACCAGCACAGAGGATCATTGCAGTCAGGTATGAGGCGGCACTGGAGCAGCATGCCATTCACAGAGAGTCCTGCTCTGGAAGTGAACCTTGAAATGTCGCTGGTTTTAGAATTGCCTCATACCATTGCCTGTGATAGCAAAAATACTTGATTTGACAATTCAGGAGGGCTTTTCAAGTCCTAAATCTCTGCAAAAATGTGCACAAATATTCTTTTATAAGGTTTTGAATAATTTCTTCGCCCATGGCTTTTTAGGCACAAGTTACATTCTTTGGGTTTTGTTGTTTATAAGCAAACTCTTTACACACTTCTTGCTATTTTCATGCAAGATGTGAAGTAGCCTTGGTTTTCAACTATAACTATTTCAAGAGTGTGACTTCTATCACCTTCTAGTAGTCCCTCATTTTCTACGTTCCTGATCATTTCAAGATGCCTTCTCAGCTGAGCACCCCAAGCTACTGTCAGCTTTGAAAAATCAAAGCAGATAGAAATAGAAGGGCATTTTCTTTTGGAAAACTGAAAAAAGTGTCATGGTAACTATACACAGAGATAATGCTAGGAAGGCTGCACAGGAAAATAACTTCTGCTCTGGGATTACAGCATATGCATTTGGTCACTAGTGCTTGATCTGTGCTGAACAATAGAAAGAAATGTCACCACTAAAAGGAATTTGGATCAGAGAAGTGTTAACATAAATGCCTAGATATGGACGCCCATTTGCCGCTTTCCCCATTTCAACCAGCTTTTGCATTAAAACATATAATGATGATACATGACTTCCTCAAATTACTCAAATTTCAGATAAATTTGAGTACCCAAAGAAAAAGCAGGTCATTGAAGCTCTGTGTCCAGTAAGATGTATGGGAAAAGATGAAAAGTAGAGTGTGCTAAATGGATCTAGCATTAGTGGCAAGTAATGACAGGCACTAAGATCCTATTCAGAGTTGTAAGGATAATACCCATGAGCATGTTAATAGTGAATTATGGCCATTATGCAGGCACCAATGACAATATTTTAGTGCTATTCAAGTTATCTGGTTTCTTTGCTTTTCACTCACTCTCGTTTCTTCTTAAAAGCTGGTCATTTGGTGGTCATGAAATGTGATGTAGTGGGAAGATGCTCTTCTCTCAAGTCTGAAAGAGTCCACATTGACTTTAGTCAAAGGAAGAAAAGGAAGAGTTCTTTGTCCTTCCATGAGGAAGAGCCTTGCTGTAGTTTAACTACTGTTTCCTTCCGGCCAGTCTTGCGGTCCAGTGACCAGAGACAATAATGCCCCCAAAAATCCTCTTTAAACAAATGGTGCTTTCCATTTTTGTTGTTTTAGTAAACTTCCCAAGAATGGAGGATGACTTTCCGATCGCTGAGCAAGACTTTGAAGACAACGATGATTTAGGTTGGTACCCAAATGCCACACTGGCAATTTATCTGTGGAAACCGTGTTTCACTATCAGATGCTACAATTAATTACTCACAAACTTCAGCTTTAGTGAGAGTTATAAGCTAGAACATGCTTGAGAAAACACACTGAAGTGGTGACTTAGTGTCTGGACAAAGACATTAGGTTCTCTTCTTGTTTTCCTTTTTCAACAGCCAGCCAGCAACCTTTAAAAGTCAATATATTGTATTTGTGTTAGGACAAGTGGAACTGATCTTTCAAGCATTAATTGCTGCTTGCATGGCATTTTGACTTGTAAATGGAGAAAATTAAGTCTGGGTGCTGTGACAGATTGTTTCCATAGTTTTGAACCCAATGGCACTTAAAAGGCCAGAGTTTCTGTGGGTGTAAAATGCTAGCATGCTATTTAGATAGCCTGCGATGTAAAAGGGAATTAGGGCACCTCACTTTCTTGGTAATTCAGTGCTTCACTTTACTTCTAAACCTGAGCTTATACTCTTGTAAAGCCACCATACTTCAACTGAGAAATGCATAAAGGTGATGGGGGAAAAAGCGATCCCCGGATAATAAGTGCCCATTCCACTGCAGATTACTTTGGATCGGATAGGAACGACACACTGTTCTCTACTAACTCTCCAGGAACCCCGAAGCTGGACAAAGAGAAAAGCTGGCTGTACACCCTGGATCCCATCCTGGTGACCATCATAGCGATGAGCTCCCTCGGCGTCCTCCTCGGGGCCATCTGTGCCGGTCTGCTCCTCTACTGCACGTGCTCGTATGCCGGACTGTCCTCACGGAGCTCTACCACACTGGAGAACTACAACTTCGAGCTGTATGATGGCATCAAGCACAAGGTCAAGATGAACCACCAGAAGTGCTGTTCAGAGGCCTGATGGGTGCCCTGGGGATCACCCTCAGCGTTGTGCCTGGTGAGGTGGGCTGGCAGGGGGGTACTTTATTTGCTGTTTTCTATGGGAACTGAATGCCATAATGGGGAATGAGGAGTGCAGGAGGAGCGAGGGGAGGCGCTGCTCCTGCCACCAGGTCCTACTGGTGGGTCACATTCTGCCAGGACAGAGCGGGCTTTTCCGCAGTCCAGACTGTGGTGGGCAAGGGGGGACCGAGACCCTTGTTTATTGGTTCATCTTCATTTTCTGCTGATGTGAGTGGCTGGGATGTGGCAAAGGAGACTGGTTTACCTTTTGGATGTGAAAACTAAATGTTGATTGTTATTTTCCACCTACTTTCTCTGTTGAGTTGCTGAGACTGCTGAGGGATTTCTTTAGAAATAGCACACACACACAGAGACCCTGTTCATTTTAGACCCCATCCAGATATCGTTTTGGCTGTAGGGATTTGTGCATTTCACACTAAGTCCAGAAAGCTGCAGCTTTCAGTCCTGAAAATGGAAACATGTTGTTACCGTCAAATTTCCTTCTGGTAGAGTGGAAAGGTGAGATACTGGCTTTAGTGTCAGCGGTAGCAACAGTGCTTCCCAAAATCATTAAGAAATAAAATAGAAAGGAAATCCTATGTGTAGAAGCACCTCTTTGAGAGAAGCTGAAGAGCCTTAAAGTGATTTGCGAATAAGAGCCATTTATTAAATCCAGATCTTGGATTGCAACAGCTGAGGCCTTCATCAGGAAGGCCTTTCTTTGAATCTCCCACCCCTCTCGATCCTACCCTTCTTCTTTTTGCTATAATGCAAAAGTTGCAGCAAACATAAAGTAGAGCCTGTCAGGCTGCCGGCGCTCAAGCGACAGCTTCAGGAAGGGGCTTCACTTGGGGTTTGACTTGGGGCAGAGTGCTGAGGCCTCTCCAAAAAGCCAGGGAGAGAAAACAAATGGGAGGAAGCTGGAGCCATGCCCATGTCCCTGGGAACCCAGTCATGGCACCCACCTCACTGGCCCTTTCTCTTTCACAGTGCTCCCCTTCTTTATGGAGCTGGGAGCACAAGCTGGCACTGTCGGCACTGGTGGACCAAACGGCTGCCGCCATATCCCTTCGGGGCAAAGCTGCGCTGTTCCCAATCAGTAGCAAAAACCTGAAGTTTTATTTATAATGAGCTGTGTTTTGTTTTACTTTGAACAAGTGCCTTAGAAGAAGTATTTTTCCTCCATCTGATGATCAGTGCTGTATCAAACAAGTGAGGCCTTCATCCTTCCCCAGCAAAACACTCTTCACCACTCTCTACCGGGTAGAGCCCGGAAGAAGTCTGGTCCTTCTACTTTCAAGTGGTCTGGCTACATTGTCTGGCAGCTGATACCTCTCCACTTACCACTGTGCCATGGGAGAGGAGTGTTATGAAAACAATTTAATGGAGAAACAAGAATTCAAGTGCTGGGCCCCAAACCAATGCCACCTTTTCCAATTCAGCACAGACTGATTGTCCCTATCAGCTTGCACATATATAAGCAAGAAAAGTTTTCCAGCACATTGTGTTTGCTTTTCCAGGGCACTTTAGAAATACCTGACATGTCCTGATTTTACATTTTGCCTAGTAAATAGTTTGGGGATGGATTTTTTTCCCGTCGCTAACCACAGAACACCAAAGGTGTGATGTGCTGTGAAGCTCAGTTGGCACAGCGCCTGCAAACACATCCTGCAAGAGGCCGGGTGTTTGGGGAGATGGGCAACATCTGTAGAGGAGATAAGCATGGATGGTGCCACAGCTGCTCCTCAGTGTGGTGGGAATAGGAACATTTATCTAGTGTTTCATGGAAAGCTCCATCAGACAGTGGGTTTTAGGGGAAAAAAAGACTTCTTCATTCTCAGAAAGATGCCTGGGTTACTGGGGAAGCTGATACCAGCAGCTGTGTCACCAAAACATCCACGGTTCATACACAGACATGCAGAGACGGCCAGACACAAAGGCCTTTGCTTTTTTAATATACACTGTGTGCCCAGCAGAAACAGCTGTAAATGTATCTCAGATTCTCCCTTCAAATCACCTTATTTCTTTTGGCATAATTCGCGAACAAATTCCACGGGGGTGTTATTTTACCTCACAGAAGAAACAGGCAGTAAGAAGAAGTGTACCAGACCATTTCAAAGCTGGGTTGCTGCTGCTGAATGATTTTTATCCCCTTCGAATCACAGGAGAGGGGAAGGATGAATGGAAAAAGAACATACAGTAGAAAAGTTGACTTAGGCAAACAATAGGTGAAAAATATAAATTAAAAAGGTGACGTTATGGTGTCTAGTAGGCGTACAGAGAAAAGAGTTCATGTATACATATATTCAGAAGTAGTGTGTTTGCACACGCACGTGAATTCTCTGTATGTATTGTGTATGTGACTTATTCTGTGGGACTGACCTGTGTTAATATATCTCTTGATCTGGGGCAGGAGAGTACTGCTGATCTCGGCACTAACAGGCCCAGCAAAGTGCCTGCCCCGTGTGTCCTGCTTGCTCCTTCCCAATGGGGCAGCACCCACATGCATGCGCTTGCCAGACAGAAGCAGGCCGATAATGCTGCAAAGCCAATACCTCACTTACCTCTGCGGGGTGCTTTACTGTTCTACAGAAAACTGTGTTTGATTGTAACTTCAACAGGGGAAAGAAAAGTCGTCAGTGCATTCGATTTGTTGCATCCTCCTCTGCAAATAGATTAGGATTTCTGATCACAATTCTCTCTGTGAAATTCAGAAAAGAGATAAAAAAGTGGTGTTAATGACTTCGCTGAAATGAGCTGTTGCCTCCACGCTCTTCCCATGGTGAGCATGTGTTGCTAACGGGCGGGCTGTAGTGCCGGGTGATTTCATTCTGTGGGAAGGTGCTGAGGCAGAGCATGGGAATTAAAGCATTAAGAAATTATTTGCAGAAATGGAACTTCTCCAAGGTCTGCAGTTCAAGGTGTTTGACCATTCACTGGCTGAGCCAGGACTTATGGACTTAAAAGAGCTTTTACTGTGATTCTTCGGTGTAAAAAAGAAATACAAACAAAAAAAAAAAAAGAAAAAAAAAGAAAAAATCAAACTGTGTTTATATGATTTGTATAAAAACCTTTTAAAATTACTATTTAATAAACATTATGGTAGAGATTATGTTTCAGTGAGGTTTTTCTTTATGGAAGAGCAGCAACAAGGAAACTGAACTGAGAGGGCTATGAGCAGCCAGAAACCTCAGGGAAACAGGGGCACAACTAGAGGTGCACAGGGCCATCCCCACTGCACTTCTGTGCTGTGCACTGCCTGTCCCTCCAGGTCACCCCGAGGTGACATGGGGCTTTAACAGAGCCCCTGTGCACACATGCATCATCTCACTCAGACACAGCCTCTCCTCCCAGAACCAGGCACTCCTGCAAGCTGCTCTGTCCCAAGAGAAGCATCCTAGTGCAAACCCAAAAGTGGATCCAATCCCTTCCTGCCACCCTGCACCACTGCTGCTGGTGATCCCAAAGAGGAGTGTGGGTTATTGCTCGCAAAAAAATAAATTAGGATTAAAACAGCACAGTGCTGAGCAGGAAGGTGCAGTCAAGGCAGTGCAACCACAGAGCTCAGTAGTGGCCAGCCATGGGGATGAGGGTTTGGGGGGAAAACAATGACTGCATGCAATGCAGGGGATGACACAGGTACTAAGCAAGGAGCAGCCAGCCCTCTCTGCCTTCCTCCAGCCACCCTTGGGGGTACACAGGGATCAAAACTGTCCCAGCTCAGGTGCCTCATTGCGGTGCAGGAGCTGGGTGCCAGCTTAACCCTACCCTGGTCCCACAGCCCTGTGATAGAGAGCAGTGACTGGGATGACGTGGTGCACTGTGGTTTTGCTTCAGCCCTTCTTTGGAGGTCACATGAGCATCTGCTAGTGAGGACTCCCAGCAAACCCCAAAGCCATGCTTGATCCCATGCACTTCTTTTCACCCTCTCTGTGCTCTGTCCTATCACCCTGATGATGGTCCTGCCTCAAGGGAGCCATTACGACTCAAGGGGCCACAGCACCCTGCAGTGTCGCTGCGCTGGCTCTCCAGCAGCCAGCATGGGCTGCAGGGAGCTGGCTGGAGAAGCAGAGGGACTGAACCTACATTATGAGGTCTCTTGTTTATTTATGGGCACCCTGACAGGTGAGAGCAAATCCATCAAGCCCTGGGTGCCTTGAGAGCAAATAAAATTTTGCTGCCATCTCCTTACTTCCAACACGGGGGCCCCCTCTCAAAGCATGCATGTGTTAAAGAGGGTCTTAAGCAATGAAGGGCACCTAACAGCTTAGATGAAGATGACAGTGTAGCTGCAGCCTTGACAGCTCTTCCCTCACCCGGGAATAAAGAGCTGATGCGCAGATTGATACTTGGGGGAGAGGCTGTCAGAGAGCAGGACAGAGACGTCAGATAAGCGACTCAATCAGTGTCAGACCTGTCCTGCCATAACACCGCCTGTAAATCACTGCAGTTAAAGACGTGCCTCCTCTAAAGCAGAGAGCAGAAAGCAGGTAATAGAGAAACGGGGGACAAAGCAGATGTGTGCACGGCCTGGGTTAAAACCCTGAGAGCTGGGCTGCAGCTGCCACCTGGGCACAAAGAGAATGCAGCCACCTACTTCAGGGAATTTAAATCTTTAGGGATTTCCTTCATAGCATGAGCTGGGGTTGCATATGGATGGGCTGGTTTACCACTGGCAGGCTGGAGTGAGGCCCAGGGGTGCCTGTGTGCAATTGCCATGCAATGGGGGCCAGGGGGGTGTTTCATATGGCACAAGAGTAATCAGGGGCTGAGCGGGCTAATGAAATCAATTTGGCCATTCTCGAGCTGCTCCAAGATGGAGATCCAGCCACTCCAGCACATCCTCGAGAGCTGATTGCAGTCGTGCACACACCCTCACTGTCGCTCCTGCTCTGTCGTCTTTGAAATATCCCTTTGCTTTCATGTTTAATGGGAAACCTTTTCAAATAATGGCTTGCTCCCTGGCCAGCTGGGGGCTTGGCAGGGATGGGAGACATGGGGCTGAGCTAATAACTGGATTTGTAATTAATTAATTGCAGGCAGGTGCAAGTGGAGCTTCCCCTTGCCTCTGTCTCTGATGAGCTCCTCTGTCTTCCCGAGCCTGGTGTTACCACCAACCATCCAAAGGGACTGAGCAAAACCTGGTGCTGGCTTTATCATGGACAGTGACGGGCAGACCCAGAGACTGGTGCTCTCATCCCCATGAAGACCAGCCTCCTTGCAGCACATTGCCTTCACATACCCGCATCTGCAAGGCTTCCTATGCTCAGACCATGATGATTAGAACCCATAAAGGCTCCTTCTCCCCATGGGGCTCCCTACTGCTTCTCTCGGGGGGAGGTTCACTGTAGCTGCACTGAAATCATTCACCCCCCCACCAGATGGGCCAAACCCACCTGGACATAAGAGGTATTGTTGAGCCCCCAAGCGCTGAGTCCTGGTGAGCTGAGCATCAGGGATGCTGCTGAGACAGTGCCACCACTGCTGTGTACACGATGTGTCCTTTCAGCCTTGCTTTGGCTGCTCGGGTGTATATTCAGCAGAGCCCTGTGGACGTAAATGCAAAGGGTGACACCCAGCTTTGGTCCACAGATATCCACAGCAAAATTCTCATTGAATTCAATAGGTCCTTATTGCCACTTACGCTTATCAGGTAGGATTAGGCTTTCCTGTCAATGCCTGTTACACACAGCAACCCATTTAAGGCAGCACACGCTCCATGACTAAAGCAGTTTAATAGGAAAATAACTAATCCATAATGTGTTGAGAGGGAATGACGCCTTTCTAGGCTCCTGTATCATAACTCAGCTGCACCACTAATATCCAAAATGGAAAGCACTGAATTAAACACTCAGCAGCTCTACCCCCGCCTTGGCCCAGGTGCCAAAAATCAAGGGAAGAAATACAGCCCTGCTTCCTTGTGCTGCCGAGGCGGGTGTAGGGCTGCAATGAGCCAGCGTGGGCTGGCAGCTCAGGTCTGTTTGCTGCAGAAGAGTCTGCTAACGTGTCCTCAGTTAAATGTTTCACACCAGAGGAAAGAGCTGCCCCAGATGTTGCTGATGGTTTCCTATCAGGTCCATTATGGCATGGTGCAGGGCTGTTTTGTCACCCCTCAGATCAACCATCAATCTCATGCTAATAGCAGAGTTGAGTGATTTCTGCACAAATACTCTCAAAATGCATAGCACTATTTTTGCCCTCCTCATCTCTAGGGTTTATACAGAGTGTAACACTGCACTGGCTTCAATCCCAGTGCTTTTTGCAGCCCTCCAAGCAGAGTATCCTTCAGCCAAGGCATAGGGCAAATCTTCCAGTGTCTCACCACCTCACTGGTGGGTTGTGTTGCTCAAAGCAGAGGCAGCCCTGGGCTGCACTGCCCCTTGTGAAGCACTTCTGCAAGGTGTTCTGCTCCAACACAACATGGAGCTCTTCCAGCAGCCTTCAGGGACAGCTGTTGCCAGTGCATTTCAACCCTATATTTTAAGAAGACATTCAATGTGCTTACCAGAGCTGGGGAGCCCTTTACACTGCAGCAATAATCCGGCCCTTGGCTATGAAACCCTCAGCAGTGTAACATCCATCCCTTACAGCAGAGAAGTTTTATTAACTTAGGGTGTGAAAAGTTTCAGAGAGCAAAGAAGTCTCTCTCCCTGTGAGAAAAATAAGGATGATTTAAGCAGTCTGGGTGTGTTTGAGATGGAGAGTGAGTCCCCAGCTGACACATCAGAGGGAAAAACTGTGAGCCGAGGCTGCATTTATTAAAGCAGGAAGCTGGGGCTGTGCAAAGCCAACCTTTTTAAGCACTCCACGAGAGCATTTTAATAAAAAGCACAACAAGCCCGCAACAAATCACGTCTTGGAAGCACAGAAAGTGTCAATTCCTGTCAAGGTTTGAGGAATTGCCTGAGCTTAAGGAAAAGCGAATTCCTGCTCTGCTCCCCTCCCTGGCCCTCTGCTCCCATGCACAGAGCAAAGCCACCCCAAATGCCACCTATGACATGCCACAAATCACAGCGGGGAGCAGGGGGGAGCCACCCACCCAGCCACGTGAAGGCCCACGGAAAGATTGAAGCTCAAAGAAAATGGAATTTATAGCTGGAACATTAAAATATTAAAGGACCTTAAAGAACAGCCGTGAATCTGATCTGGGGGGGTGGAAAAGGCGAGTCTGTCATCAGGCAGAGACAAATAGCTGCTGGACTTGACAACTCACATAAATCTGGCAAAGAAGAAGAAATAAAGCCCAATCAGACCCAAAAGGGGGGGGGGGGGGGGGCGG